>JAPYZC010002092.1:0-36333 GCA_030522665.1 Ichneumoninae sp. A BG-2022a
TTCAATAATTCAATAATTCAATAATTCAATAATTCAATAATTCAATAATTCAATAATTCAATAATTCAATAATTCAATAATTCAATAATTCAATAATTTTCGTGTTTGTCGCGGACAGAGCGGACATTGGGGCTTGGCTACAGGTGCGGGATGTGCGCCATGCGGCTGCGACTCCATGGGAGCGGTCAACGTCTCCTGTCATCACGAGACAGGACAGTGTCACTGCCAACCCGGTGTGGGCGGTACCAGATGCGACACCTGTTTGCCCGGATACTACGGATTTTCGGAAAGGGGCTGTCAACGTAAGTATTTGGGAAAAAGAAATGGACCAAAATTTTGTCCATGCCCTCGAGGCCTGACACGAGGTTTTGTAATTTTTTCGGAGTTTTTTTTTCACAGTATGCGACGTTTGCGAGAAACCCGGCCACGTCTGCGATCCGGACACAGGACGTTGCGTCTGTCCCGGTCTCAGCTTCGGCGAGCACTGCGACCGCTGCAGGCCAGGCTCATACGACCTCGTACCAGGTGTGGGCTGCAAGCCTTGCGCTTGCACTCCAGGATCTACGAGATCTCAGTGCCACGCGAACGGGCAATGCCCCTGTCGTGACGGCTTCGACGGCCTCAGGTGCGAACGCTGTTCACCCGGTTACTACGGTTATCCCCGATGCAGACCCTGCAATTGCAATCCAGGCGGCACGATGAAATGTCAGGACGGACTTTGCGATTGCGATCTCGATGGCCAGTGTCCTTGCAAGGTAATTAATTCCATAAAAAATTTTCATGCATGTTAGCGAAAGCCTCGCTTCAGTGTGATTCAAGTATTCCTTCCCATATGGCACGGAAATGTTTCTTCCTAACACATGCACGTAAAGTCCCGCTTTACGTTCCTGTACAGTGTGCGCAGAAAGACACTTTGTCGCTTCGCGCGCGAAAAAATACTGCGCATGCGTACAAACGCAATATGGTATTTTTTCCCGCACTAGAGCGGAAAAGTGCCTTTCTACGTGACACTTCACGGGAACGGAAAGCGTGATTTTCGTCAATTTGTTAAGAAAAATTATGTGAACGGCATGGGCGTTCTGGAATTATGGAATGGCATGAAATTATCGAATGGCATGAAATTATCGAATGGCATGGAATTATGGAATGGCATGGGGAGTTCGGACTCGTGTGAATGCCGTACTCGCCTTCGGCTCATACGGCATTTTCACACGCGTCAGGAACTTCCTTTCTACGCCCTTTTCCCATACAAATAACTATTAAGATATTTTATAAATATTTTCAATCTTTCAGATCTTACGAAATATTTCTGAAATATATGAAAATAATATCTTGATATATTCTATCGAAATATTCGATCGAAATGTTTATTACAAATTTCAGAAACATGCTTAATATTTCAGAAAAAAAAATTATAAAATATTTTCAAACATTTTTTATTCTATGTTTAACATAAATATCGAAAAATATTTTCAATATTCCAAAAAAAGTTATTGAAACCTTCCAAAAAAATGTTCCATGCCATGTGGCTTACGGTACATTATGTGAAGAAGAAAAAATGAAATCATGTCTACAAAAATTCACGCCACACGTACCAGGTTTAAAGCTAAATGCGATGCACTGAAAAGTAAATTCGAGTATCAAAGGGGTTAAATCGGCGTAAGTCTTTCCACGAGATGTTGCTAAAAACGTTCCATCTGTTTTCAGGACAACGCCATAGGCCGACAATGCAATCTCTGCAAGGATGGAACTTTCGGTTTGTCGGAGGACAATCCGAGAGGCTGCACGGAATGTTTCTGCTTCGGCAGATCAACGCGCTGTCAGCAGGCAGGGCTGAGTTGGGACCAGCGAAGGTTGTCCCGACCTCGAGTTCTTCGTATCAACGAGACGGTCAATGATGTCATTGTAAGTCGACGGAGAACATCTCGAAGTCACAACACTTAACACAGGGCGACTGGATAGGTCGAGTTAAGTTATGTTAATCGTCTTTTCTTCTTCGAATCAGATCACCAACTTCGGATATTCGATAGTCCTGCCGTCCTTGAACGGCGGGCTCAACGTGACGAATGGTCTGTCGATTATACCGGGCAGTCTCGGAGATGTTACCTTGCCGTCGAATCTTTACTACAGCAATCCGCTGTACTGGCAATTGCCCGAATCATTTCTCGGTGACAAAGTGAGCAAACACACTTCGCACAACCGCTATGGATTTGTCATGGCTTGTCAATCACTTGTTATTGTTATCATTATTATTTTGCTGACGATCATTGATGCTTTAAGGTCGTATCCTACGGTGGCTTTCTGCGCTTCAGAACCGTCGCGATAGGTGGTGTCGCGATGCGTTCCAGTCTGCGATATCCCGTCGTTCAGATCCAGGGCAATGACAAGCTTATTCTCGAGTACTATCAGCACTCGCCGGTGGACGACAGCCATTTCGAGATCAGGTACGATGGATGAATATTTTTGAGACCAAGAATTTAAGGAGGGAGTCTCGCTGCGCGCTGACTTCGCATAAGTTCGACAACAATAAGAGAAAATTGCAAGTACTTCTTGATGGTGTAAAAATCTGAATCTGAAAAACATCATGTGTACTAAAGGTACTGAGAAGATTAATTTAGCATAATAATAATTGCAAAATGTAATCGTTGATTTTTAATTTTTTTTATAGAGCAAAAATCAACGATTACTTAAAAATCTGAAAACATTCATACGTATTCAGAAAAATAAACGAATCATTTTCGTAAAAAAAAAAGTTTTGTTGCCGGGTAATTTGTTAGCCAATTAATTTTTTGATGAATTTGTTAATGACATTTTGCAATTATTATTATGCTAAATTAATCTTCTCAGTACCTTTAGTATACATGATTTTTTTCAGAATTTTACACCATCAAGAAGTACTTGCAATTTTCTCTTATTGTTGTCGAACTTACGCGAAGTCAGCGTGCAGCGAGACTCCCTCCTTAAAGAGCCATACGAAAGATCGAAATTTAATGTACGCGTTACGATATTTCAGGCTTCACGAATCCCTGTGGCAAATACAGAACCGGCCAGACTACAAAGTCTCGAGGGAAGTGTTGATGGTTGCCTTGCAAAATATTCAGCACATTCTGCTGAAAGCGTCTGATTATTCCGAATTCGAGGAAGCAACGTGAGTAGCCTTTTAAATCGAGTTTAATCAACGGCGATGTATACTCACAACCACGCCTCCGCGAACATTTTTCTTTTATTTTCGTATGAATGAAAAAAAATGTGTTTCAAGATTACTCGAGGCTTCTCTGGACGTGGCCGTCCTCACACCCACGCACTCTCCGTCCCTCGCGATCGGCGTCGAAATTTGTCAGTGTCCCGCCGAGTACAAGAGCAGCTCGTGCCAGGATCCCGGCAACGGCTATTACAGGTGGTACAGCAATTCCACTGCGACTTCCACCATTGTAATTGATCTCGCTGGCAAGGCCAGGCGATGCCAGTGCAACGGGCGATCAGGAAATTGCGATAAGGAAACGGGACATTGCTTGGTAAGGAACCGCGGTCGAGTATGAGATTGAATGACCCTGAAGATATCTGCACGACATCAACATCGTCGGCAAATCTCTATCAAAGCACGGCTTTAGGAAGAATAAAAATCGTTCCCTCGTAGCATTTTATTCTCCAAGAGAACTTTCGCCATGCGAAGTTTGTTCGATGCGAAACGAGACCGGTGTAACTTGACGAAATATAGTCTCGTACAGATATCTTCAGGGTCATAAGGTTGAGTGCTGCTATTTGTTGGCTGTCATTCGACATCCGACTTTATTCACTTCGCATGACATCGATGTATATCGCGATACGTGGATAAAATTAAGGTGTCGAGTGCAAACCGCATTTATCAGTTCGCAAAGGGTATGCTCTAAATTTTATACGTATTTTCGACCTGGTAAATGAGTGGTAGTAATAAAATAAATGTATTGCCAATGCTACACATTTATACAGTTATCAACTTATACTAGTTTCATACCCAACGATAATTATATACATCGGCAGAGGGCCATCGACCTGAGACCTTCTGGTAAATCATTTTTTTTAATATTGTTAATTCATTATCGATTTTTTTCTCTATAGAATTGCAGAGGTAACACCGCGGGTCCGCACTGCGAAGTCTGTGCCGACAGTTTTCACGGGCATCCCGATTTCGGCGGCTGCAGACCCTGCCCTTGCCCTCACGCCGATAAAAGATTCTCCAGCACCTGTGTCGTCCGTACCGATGAAGAGCCAGTCTGTCACTGCAAGCCTGGTCAGTTGATAAAACCTCCGCTAGATTTTTTCTAATTTTTTTTTTTTCGCTAATCGCTTACTTTTTCCATACAATTTGTAGGATATGCTGGCGATAAGTGCGAACGATGCGCCTACGGCTTCTACGGCTTTCCAAGTATTCCAGGTGGAAGCTGCACACCCTGCAATTGCAACATCGCCGGCAGCGCGAGCGACGAGTGTGACGAAGAGACGGGTCAGTGCAACTGCAGGCCCGGATCTACCGGACGAGACTGCTCGGAATGTACGGCACTTCGCAACGTTCTCATCGACGGCGTTTGCACTCGTAAGTAACCCGGAAAATGTTCGCCCAGACTAACTAGTACAGTTATGGCTTAATATTATCGATTTATTCGCGGCAAATTTTTTTGAGAGGAACTTGGATATTTTAACTGTTGGGATGATTCCTGTTACCGTGTACGGAAGTATATTGGGAAATATATTGTGCAGAGGGTTGTTCTCGTGCAGCTTGCAGCCGTTTTCATTTTTTTTGTAAGCGGTCTCTTTATAGTTGAAAAAACTGGATGGCCATATTCGATGATTGGTCTGCATATCCTTTATAAATTCTGGTGTATTTTTTATTTTTACCCGTTAAATAATTCGATAACATTAATGAATAATATTATTGAATGTTTATAATAATAATCGATTTGTTTGTTTCAGCGTGCAATGATAATTGTACGAGAATCTTGTTGGACGACCTAACGGCAATTTCCGAAGAATTGGCGATCGAAACTGCTCATATATCGAACGGATACGTACCGCCTCCGTGGGAAGAATTATCTTACATCGACGGAAATACCACCTATCTGTTCGAGGAGCTCGAGCGGGAAACGGAATTGAAGCAGAAAATGAGAAACATACCGTGGTTCGAGTACCGTCGACTGATGAAGAAATCGGAGCTTTTACTCAAGAACGTAAATAACT
Organism: Ichneumoninae sp. A BG-2022a; assembly: GCA_030522665.1. Taxonomy (NCBI): domain Eukaryota; kingdom Metazoa; phylum Arthropoda; class Insecta; order Hymenoptera; family Ichneumonidae; species Ichneumoninae sp. A BG-2022a. The sequence goes on from JAPYZC010002092.1 coordinate 5,215, forward strand.
GTGCCACAGGTTCTCGACGTTACAAATTTTTTCACCCGACCAACGAGCAATTTCTTTTCTCCCCAGATGATTGATCTTACTAATCGGGCCCGGGATCTAAGATCCAAGAGTGACGACTTAAAGAACAACATATTCAGTGCTCATGTGGAGATAAAAAATCTGAAGGACCTTTTGGAAGGTATTGCCAAAAACTATCCCGTATAAAAGTTGAAAGGTTTTTTGACCGACTATTCCGTTATCGTCACTGTTGCTATTTCAGCTACAACCAAGCAACTTCTCCAGTACGGTGACGACGGGGATAAGATCGGTATAAAGAAAGCATTGAAGGAAGCTCGAATGCTCTTGAATATTATTAAAAGCGTAAACTTGGCACCAAAGACGAAAGACTGTCAAGCATTTGTAGAGTAAGTTATTTATTATCGAAAAGCGTGGATTAACGAATTAACTTTGACATTCTCCTCATCCCTGATATTGTAATTTTATTTTTACAGCGAGGCTGAAAACTTCATCGAGTGGTTGAACTCTCGTTACGACGCTACCGAGCCTCTGGCTAATCTGAAAAATGAGGCAAACCGTTATTCTCTGAAGCTGGACAATCTTGGCACTTACATCGAAGACACGATGGAAACTTTGTTCAATTACGACGGTCTGTACAACGAGATAAATATGACTTACGAGGAGGCCGACTTCCGATACGGCAAAGTCAATTTTTTGAACATTGAGGTTCTCGAGTCCATCAGCGAGGGAAAAAAATTGAATGAGGAAGCCAGAGGTTTCGTCGTTGATAGTCGAAACAATTTTCAGGTAAGAAAAAACAGTTAAATCATTATACTGACTCGTTCAACCCCTGTTCATTGACACCTTAACATATTCGTAAAATCACCGTATGTCAACTTCGTAGGATCTTCCGGAGCTGCAAAACAAATTAGGTTTCTGGACCGAAAAACTCGACGAGAAGGAAAAACTTCTCTACAGACTGAATTACGAATACGAGGACAAATATGTCATCAAAGCTGTCGAGCATGCCCAAAATCTTTCGGACTATGTCGATCAATACGTATCGTAAGTATATCATGAATCCTAGCAAAATCTTTCGCTCAAATTATTTACAGTACTTGATTCGTGATTTCCTCATGCAGGTTGTTCGCCGAAAGTCGCGACGAAGCCGCGAATCCCTTGAAGGCTAGCCAAGCGTATAAAAATATAGTAGACGGTTTGGTGGGCGCTAGAATCGCAGCTAAAGAAGCAAAGGATGCTGCGTGGGAGGCTTATTACAAGGTAAAAATCCGAATCTTTGTAGTGAAAGAATTTGTTCTCTAAAAGATTTTTCTCCATAGGCCTATCCTGAAGGACCCGAGTCACCGTCGTTGCTCGACAAGGCGTCAGAAATGTCTGCAAAGTCTACAGAGCAGTGGAAACGAGCGAAAGCCAACGACATTCCAGTTTCCCTCGCGATGGGACAGTTGGAAGATCAAAAGCAGGCGGTTCTCGATCTTAAGGATTCTTTGAACAGCACGGGCATCAAAGATAACCAGATAAACGTGAAGTTGCGGGAACTCCAGAGCGACAGCAAAAGCCGTGAGTTCCTGTCACCTTCTTCTGTTTCACCCAATGATTTCCATTGCATTTATTATTATTTATTATAGTCCAGGAAAGGCTCGCAAAAACGAAAGAAGAAGCGGACGAAGTTTTTGAGTCGATAAACGCATCTCAAAGACTAATCGACGACTACAAAGAAGGGATCGCCACTGGATTGCAGCCGCAGTTGCAAGAATTGAAGCAAGAAGGCGATTCGAAGATCAGCTTGGCGAGTGAGAAACGTGAGTGTATAACTCGATAAGGATATTCGTAATTGTACGATTGTGTTAAATTAGTAATAAGAATAATTTCTGTTAAGTGACCGAAGCACAGGGCAACATAAAGAAGACTGACGCGAAGTTGATAAGTCTAGCGACTGCTTCGGCTTTGCGACAGATCGAATTCGACAGATGGAACGACACACTGGCAGTCAAGCTTCAAAAGCTCAAAGACAAAATCGCAGAAGCCCGGAATACTGCGGAGGGAGTGAGTCAATATTTTATAACGATCGATCAATCGATGCGATTCAACGCGTTAATTTGCGTTAATTTGCACTGTTAATTTGCATTCTATCCGTAGATACGAGTCTCCCTGAAATCGATGAATGGGAAAAAATGCGTCCGCTCTTACAGACCTTCTACGCTTCAACCTTCAATTACGACTACGATAGTCATGACTTTTGCGATCACGAATAATCGAAAGGATGGAGCGTTGTTCTACTTGCCTAGCAGCGTCAATGTACGTATCAATAATAATTTCTCTTTAGTACGATCCTACGATGACGGCTAATTAAGTCGTATTTTTCAATACATCGATTCAATCCATTTTCAGGACGATTTTATGGCATTGGAAATGGTGGATGGAAGAATACGATTCGTGTGGAACGTCGGAGGTGGTACGGGCGTTTTAACTCACCCAGAAGTAATCGAGAGCGGTGATCCGGACGATGATGGCTTCTGGTATCGCATTGAAGTTGAAAGGTAAAAAAAAATCAGATCACCTCCACATCTCAAAAAAAAAAAAAAAACTCAAGGTTACAATACATTTGTCTTTCGTCCATTTAGAACTAGACACAAGGGAAAACTGAGCGTCCGCAAGCAAAGCTCGACTTCCGGAAGATACCTTCCGGTGATAAACTCGACGGACTCGGAGTTCGGACGGTTCGACGTTACGGGCACGGATCGTGTTTGGCTGGGCGGAATCCCAGAGTCTCAGAGACGACCGGCCGAGTTGAAAGCTGCGAATGGATTGCCAGGATGCATTCATCAAGTTATTCTGGATGGCAAGCCCATAGGCCTCTGGAATTTTATCACTTCCGCCCCGGACAACGCTTGTGAAGCTTGCGTAGAAGGGTAATTGAACATGAAGAATTTCTAGCGGTTATGTCAGCTCGCGCGCTCGCAATATGTGTCTGAGTATCGGTGTGTGTTTTAGTAGATTAAACATTTCTTCGATCAAAATAGCGAAAATACATAAGTACTAGTATGTTTTCGTGTGAGTGTCCGTCGCAGGGCACACAATCGAACAAACAAAAAAACTTAGTATAGTTCTCCTGGTGTAGACTTTGTCGTAATTATTTAATCTTTACTCTTCTGCAGAGTGGAAGACCCGAGAGACGACATAGCGTACAGCTTCAATGGCGAGGGATACGCCGTGAGAAACAGAGTGACCTCAGGTCCGTACAACAAGTACACTTTCGGAGTGTCCATTAACTTCCGAACGTACGACGAAAACGCTTTGCTCTTCCTGGCAATTAATCCCGAGAACGTGAGTAGTTGTGTCCGCGGAAAACCTCACGACATGTCGTATCTGTAATATTAAATCAATGCTCTTCACAAACGACAGCACCAGCACATTATGATATTCCTGCGGGAAGGAAGAGTCATCCTTCACATCGGATACGGTGGGAACGTCAGCATGGAGATGTCTTCCACTTTCAAGTACAACACCGGCAACTGGACAAAGGTCGATGCCTTCCGGCAGTACCAACTTCGCAAGAACGTCGAGAAATGCATCTTGAGCGTCGGAAGTGAAAACGATAAGAGGTTCGGTGCACCGACGCCACAGCCGAAGAAGGAAGATATTCCCGATCTGGGACAAGCGAAATACTACATCGGCGGTGTGCCACCGAGTTTCCGTTCGGCTCATCTGCACCTGCCGTCTCAAGTCAGCTTTCTCGGATGCATGTCCAACGTAGTTGTGCAGGAAGGCTACGACCCTATGGCAGAGCTGTATTACGGAGTGGAACCCTCTTGCGGCAACAAGGTACATTTTTTAATAAAAAAAAAGCTTGAAAAAATCATCGCGGAATTGGCGCAGATAATAAATAACCGACTTGATTATACAGGCTCCAAAGATCGTTGGCTTTTACGGAGACGGGTATCTGGAGCATCGCTCGTTTACGCTTAGGAAAATCGCTTCGACTATCAGCTTCTCCTTCCGGACATTGCAGAACGAAGCTGTGCTTCTGCTATCCACCTTCCATGGACAGGAGGAGAGATTGAATAATATTCAGAATGGTGATTCAGGTGCCAATGTAAGCAACAACAACAAAAAAAACATGATCGGTTTTCCAATGGTTACGTAAGAGCGTAAAATCAATATCGTTCCGTTTTACTCTCTTGCAGAAGGATAGTTATTACTCGGTCGCAGTTATCGGTGGCCAAGTTCAAGTGCGATTGAATTCTGGCAGAGGGGAATTGATTCTTCAGTCAAACAATACCTACAATGATGGAAAGTATCACTCGGTTACGGTCTCAAAGCGGAGGAAGGAAGTCGAGTTGAGAGTGGACGATGCGTATCAGGGTGGTGGAAAACTGTCCAATGCAGCAGCTGTGAGAGCACCCGAATCTAACGGAGGTTTGTTCTTCGGCGGACTTCCCGCTCTGATAAACAACACGAAGATGATTGCCACAGGCGTGCCGTTGTACGGGGCAATAAAAGATGCGATATTCAACGAAGAGTAAGTAAAGCACCTCTCAGCAAGTACCACACTGCAATAAGCAATTATTATCGTATTAATATTGTGATAATATCATATTAATATCGCATTAATATCGTATTAATATCGCATTAATATCGTATTAAACTTGTATTAATATCGTATTAATATCGCATTAATATCGTATTAATATCGCATTAATATCGTATTAAACTTGTATTAATATCGTATTAATATCGCATTAATATCGTATTAAACTTGTATTAATATCTTCTTTCAAATCCTTTCAGAATCTTGAGATTCGACGAGGCCACAACTTTCGATCACGCTCTCATAGGCCGAGCCGGCCCAAGCATGGGTAAAGATCCACCGAGTTACACGCCCTCGGCTTCTCTTTCTCGAGGAATGTCAACGCAGCCCGAAGGCTGCCAAAAGGTTCCCTACTACTCGCTCGAGCCCGGTGCTCTGAAATTCGGCGACAAGCCTCACAGTCACACGCAACTCTATCTAAATTTCAAGAAATTCTGGGAAAAGAAATACGTCATCGCATTTGACTTCAGGACGTACTATCCCAACGGATTGCTTTTTATCACTCCGGTAGGATAATCTTACGATCGTTACATCGCTGTTTATTGAATCAATCGCACACGAAATACAATGAACTGTGCGGGCTTGAATTTACACACAATAATTTCAGGGAATAAGGCTGAAGCATTTCCTGATGGTTATAATACGAGATGGTCAACTGCTACTGATGGTGAAGAGTAGACAGAAGAAAGAGATGCTTTTCAAAACTCCGTTCAACGACGGAAACTGGCATCACATCGTCATTACCCACGACGAGAGGAAGCTGACGCTGGTCGTCGATACTCAGACTCCCCGAACGGTCAAGGTTCCCAAGAAAATCGGACTAGCTTCGATGATGTACATAGGTGGCTTGCCCGAGAGTGGAACGCCGTTGCCCGACCAAGTGGTCGTTAAACTGGAGACACTCAAGGGCTGTATAAGAGGCCTCAGGGTCAACGGAAACATATACGACATGGTCGGATCCACGAGCAGAGCGTACAACGTTGGGCAATGCTTCCCGAGCGTCGAGAGTGGTGCTTACTTCCAGGATGAAGCTTATGCGATATACAGTGAGCAAAAAATTCCCAAAGGAACTTAACACATCGACGATGACTAAAGAAATATTTGACAATTTTTTTTTTCTTTATCTGTCGGCAATATGCGCGTACATGGTACGACTTGGCAATCGATTAAAATGTTACGCTCTATTTTTTTAGAAAAAGACTTTGAACTGGGAGCAGTGCTCGAACTTCAACTCGAATTCCGAACGTCGGAGCTCTCCGGTGTCCTGCTGTCGATAACGGCACCGGGCGGTTCACCGTCCCTGTCCCTCGAATTGAACAACGGAAAAATAATAATGTCCGGCGATCTCGGTGACAACAATCCACTTTACGTGGAGCAACACTTCCCTAGTCCTTACGCAATGTGCGACAATCGATGGCACAGAATTCAAGCGGTCTACAACGAGGAGGAATTGGCTCTTAAGGTCGACGAACTCGATCAGAAGTACGGCTTGCCGACGAATGTCAACGAGCATTTCATGGCTTCGGTGGCCTCGAGCCCTCTGTACATCGGTGGATTACCAGGTGAACATTTTTGGCTTGCCGTTTTTTCCCAACAATTAGATTTAAATAATATCATATTGAGAAGTTCGTTGTCTTAATCGTATGGTATTTGCAGCATCTGCTCCGAAAGGAACGTTGATAACCCGAGATCATTTCAATGGCTGCATCAGGAACGTTATGATCGGCGGTGAGAGGCGAGACTGGACCGACATGGCAGAGTTGCACAACATTCATCTCAGTTCTTGTCCAGTTCAATGATCAGTGACAGAGACAAATTAATGTTGTGAATAGTCGACGAAGTGCGCGTCTCACATTCGATTGAGAATAATGTGCGGACGAGACTGCTGCAGTACTTTTACCGTGAACGCGGTTGCACCATCCCGCAAGTGCCATAGACGATTGTAAAGAATGAAAGCGATATATGGAGGAGGCGCAATCTGTCGACACTTGTAACGACCGTAAGACTTAACGAAGCCAAAAGATGCTAAACCGTAACGAAAAGAAATGTTGCTGTTAGGGTGAATACGTTTACACGAGGAACGATAAACCAGTCCCTTGTCATCGTAACCGGCAAAATAAAGTTCATCACACGTTTTTGTATCGTATATATAATAATAATCGCGTAGAAGAGAGATGAGGTCTTAATCGTAAGTAGAAATTTCACTGCCATATAGTTTAATAATTGCAATTGTTCACCGTGAGTCCCGTCAGCCGCCATTGTACATCAGTATTTAACACGTTATTATTTATTATTACTATTATTAAAGAGCAAAAGAGTAGAAATGATTTTAAAAAAAGAACGAGAATATGTTTTGTACTTTTATAGTATAATAGGGATGCGAAGATTACGAGGTAGACAGAGAAAGAGACGATAGTTGCAATTCGATTGAGCGGCTGAAGAGCACAGGCTCTTCGTCCTTTCGTCGCTGTTTTGAGTAACGATAAAATTGCAGTAAGGCTAGAGCATCAAGTATTGTAGACTGAACAAAAAAAAGTGTTCTTCCGGCAAATATTTGTAATATTTATATCGCCTAATCGTAGATTATTATCGACAAATTGTAATATATTATAATTGCAGGATAAAGAAAATATAATTAACAAGACAGCAATTATGGCTGTCGTGTAAAAAAATACATGTAAATATTATGGAGTGCGTTATTCAGCTTGCCATCAAATTACCCGAATGTTGAAACTCCGAATGTGTCAAGTTAATGTTGTGAAAATCACCTGCGGACATATAAGTGTAAGGTAAGAGTATCATTTTCTTATATGTAGAATATCATCGATTTACCAAACGAGCGAGAGTGACGTCATCGAGAGCAAACGTTACTTCCGGTTTGAAAATCAAATTTTTCAGATTTGATTTCTGAACGCTCCCTGTGGTTTTACTGCCAATGGGAAGGCGGTATAAAATGGGTATTGCGGGAATTGTCATTCAGTAGAATAACATTTCATTCACTTGAGCCGTTCGGACGAATGGCACGGTCATGATTCTGACAAGTCAGAAGAAAGATTTTACGTTTGTATATCCGTCAAGTGTTTCCGCTCTTCGAGAACATGACACGTTCGGTATTTTACCTACCTAAATCTTCCCTGGCAAAAATCCGCCGAAGCACAATGAAAGTCCGTCGGCAATGGGTTATTGATTTTTTTTATTCATGACATTCGCTGCAAGATGCTAACAGTAAAATATGACCCAAATCTTACTTGATGTACTTAATAAATATATCATCGAGTAGTAGTTTATCGTTTATATGTATGCATATAAAAACATAATATTTACAGACATGGATAAATTGAAAAATTATTACTTGACGAAGATTTTCGATCTTTTTTTTTTCTTCTTGTTTTGATGACGATAAAAATGAAGGATTATTACATAAAGGGTAATCGTTCTTTTTTTCATTATTAATAATATTATTATTAGTAAGCGCGGTTTACGGCAGCGTACTCAATCACACTCATATACACACGTCGCACTGAATAGTCGTCCCTCTTTTTCATTTTTCTTTTTTTTTTGCAATATACTTTCTTCTTAATTTTTTTTCTTTTCGTTACACACTTCCGCTTCGTAGAACTCACTAATAATATTTTTCATCTCTTGAAAAATATAAATATCAAGCACAAGCGATCACTGATTTACTTTTTCCGATCTAGTGGCGTTTCGTTCGTTATGATTTTTTTCCCTAGTCGACTTGTTCTCTCGTTCCTCGACGCAGTCGGCTTTCACCCGACTCTTAATCATTAATGACTATTATTTTATTATTTTCCTCCACTTGCATAGACCACACAATCATTCTTTTTTTTCTGCGGAGCTCATGGGGACGCGCACTTTCGTAATGAGTCATTTTTTCTTTTCTTCATTTATGGCGTTTATCGCATAATCAATATTGTCATTTCGGACCGTTTGTTTTTTTTTTTTTCATTAGTTATCCTTAATCGGATCGAAGTTTATAAACGTTTTTCTACATTTCGTGAAAATATGCGGTACATTCACAATAAGACGAGAGAGTCGAGGAATGAATTTTACTGAAATCTTTTTTTTTCGAGACGCTCGGCTTAGCCACACGTACACGATCAACATCTATAAATTTTAATAAACGAAAATACATGTTTGCTAATCATGTGGGTAGAACATGGAAAATCGATATGTCGAACAATTATTTCAATAATAATCCATACACGTCGTTTTATCGTAGAGGGGCCCAGAAACACTTTTTTTCTCTTTTTCACAACTTCATTTTCTCCAATCAACGTCTCTCTTAGGCCCTCTGCATACAATCGTTACTTCTATCTATTTTTCCATTTGCCAGAACAAGATGTATATGAGAAGATTTTAAGTTTGAGATATCGCGCTTTTGCGTCGATAAATTTTGTTATTCCGTGTTATAACAGAGTGCGATTCCAGACGAGCTTCAAACTTCATGAATATGGCACAGACTGATTGTTCTTTTTAATGCGCTAATAGTTCATCGGGGAAAAAAATAGTATAAACCGTTCGTTTGATGTCCGTCTGGAATCACACTTCAAAACTTCGAATAAAATAAAATGTACTGAGGCAGCAACTTTGCGAGGACGTTGTCTCGGTGCTAAGAATCGAAAGAAAATACTAATCAATACTGTAACCAGGCCCATTTAACCGTCGTCTCCGCATTTACACTAATTTGACTCGCGCACAAAAACGCCGAACAACAATTTTACGCGTGACTCGTCAACGACGTATTTCGCAGCTATAAATCGAAAAAGCCGTAAACGGGACACACAATACGACGAACGTAAGTTTAAAGGAAGAGAAAAAAAAAGAAACGTATTACGCCCAGATTGACTGTAAGGCTGATTTGGTATTTCTTCCATTACTGTGATCAACTTATTTATTTACAAAACTATCTTTGTCCATGAACTGCTCATACACAATCTCAACAAGCGAATTACAAATTACACTATAGTCGGAGTCACGAACTGTCAACAGTCGTGGATCTTAGGGACGGGGGGAAGTGCGCGACGACCATCAAATCGTATGCTAACATTCTATCGTGACTTTTTTTTTTGGTAAAAACGATTCACATCGTAACCGTGACACCAGATTTTTTTTTCCTCCTAATTGCCAATATCGAATTCCGTAACGTCGCTTTGCGTAATTGGTGTTTTATTTGTTTTAATCCCTTCTCGTCTTTTCCATCGAACAATCGTTGCACGATCGTATCCATTCACAAGAGAATATAATGTACCTGCATGATTGCCTGGCATTCGTATGCCGTGAGTTAGTCCGCGGAAGGGGAGGGGGTGAGGGACAGGGGCGATATTAGCTATTCGTCGACAAACAATTCCTATCGTAGATACTGGTACTCTTACAATTATTCGATCGATGCTGGCAGCGCGAATTTTCGTATTTAAAAAATAAAAAACAAAAAAAAACGAACGAATGAATAAACAAAAAAAAATTTAATCGAACAATAATAATATTATGCTGAGAAACGACGAAGAACTCGAAGCGCGATCGAAGTTACAATCGTTCAGTTTCGTTTGGCGTTTCCGTGCCTGCATCGATCCGCTTGTCCTTACAAAATTGACTAAGAACGCAACGTTTTGCTTTAATTTAATATGGGCCTGTATTAAAATAGTAACTATGAACAACAGAGGGCATCGTTTTAGCGTAATGTTAAATGTGACACTTTTTTTGTAAAACTATATGACGAGGGCCATGTCCTTCTTGTTTGGTAGATTTGGATTCTTTTTGCCTTGCCAAAGGCTGTTGTGTATCGTAAAGGCATCTATGGTTACAGTCAGATGCTTCGTGTGTACTTGCGAAAAGCATTTACCCCCGGAATTGTATCTGTAACGATGAGACAGCGTGTCAATTCACCACCGATCCATTCAATTCGATTTCGGTAGCTTACGATATTGCTTTAACTTCACTCGATGTGAAAATCCGGCTTTACGTTCCTGCGACGTGAAAGACATTTTTTCGCATCGCGTGCCAGAAAAATGCTGCGCATGCGTACAAACGTAATACGGTCTTTTTCTCGCACTAGTGCGAGAAAGTGCAGTTCTGCACACACGTCGTAAAAACGAAAAGCGTGATTTTCGTGAATTTGATAGGAAAAATTATGTGAATGGCAGGGACGTTGAAATGCGAGTCCTGACGGGTGTGAATGCCGAATTTTCATACTCGTCATGATCTCGCTTTCTACACCTTTGCCATACAAATAACAATTGCTTAATAAAGCAGCTACGATATGCTTACTTGAAAAATTTGTCGAACATGTTGTCGATGACCTGTTTGGGACCGGTGCCGTAGAGTTTTGAAACCTCCTCCTTCTCGGGACAGTAGGAGTAGAGAGCACGAAATTGACAACCGGCGTCCCTGAACAGTATGAGGAAGTGTTTGCTCTCCGATCTCGATATCTCGTCGAGCACCCTTTGCTTCGCCTCTCGATTGACCGTGCCGGGGAAGACGCAGTACTCCACGGCGTTCAACATTATGCTGCGATTAGATTTAGTTGCCGGTTGTTTGAAGAGACGCGGACCTGTGAACGTAAATCGAAAAGATAATATTAATAAACATGCTCAAAAGGAGATTGAGACTACAATGAAAAATGATTGAATTATGAATCGATGACTAATGACCGTTATAATCCACTATTGAACTTGGCGTACTGCTGATTTCGCTGCTGCCATCATCGTAGGCTCTCCTCTTCATCATGAGACCGGGTGGTAGCGAGCCGTGTCCCGAGGGCGAGGTCAAGTGTCGCATGCTGCCCATTCCTGGACTCGGCGCTCTTCTCGGTGGTGTCGCGCGGCCCAAACCGCTGTCCGTATCTACATTGAATAAATCAGAGAAGGCTTTGGTCATAAATTCGTACAATACAAAAAAAAAAAGAAAATCAAGCATCGACAAGATAATAAATTGAACGAAATTAAAAAGCCCAATATCTTAACGACGTTCCATCGCCGTTAAGAAGTTCATCCCGGGTGTAAGATGACAAGAAGAACTTTTCACCAGTTATCGACGATTGTTTTACACGTCTTGTTAGCATTTTTATTTGGTGAATTTTTTTTTCATAATCATCTTGAATACTCTCAGAATATTCGTTTGTCGCAAATTACGTATTATCCGTTTGGAATTGCTATTTTTTGTTTTTTTTTTTTTTCATCGAGCGATGTAATTCTTGAAATCTTAATGCACATTTGGTTGCCGACTAGTTCAAGGCGACTCTAACGTCGAGAGATCTATTTTTTTTCTTATTAAAAAAAGTTACAGGGTTGACTATTTTTTACGAAACTTGTAGTTCGCTAATCTTCATTGCGCTATACGATACTAGCTTGAAACAATCAGTAATCGATCTCTGCGGCGTTGGCTATGATTTTTCTGAGAATACCGAGAATCGCTAATTGTTAAAACGACACAACAGGTAAAACGTATAAAGCATGTTCGTATCGTGAATTATAATTATAATTTATCATTGAAAAATAGCATCGTAATAAAATTCGATAATCTGTTATCTAAACAACACGAACTTGCCGTATCGCGCTATTCTATTACCTGTAAACATAAACGATACGATGGATAAGTGTATTATATAAACATAAGTGGAAGGATAAATATTGATGACGCGGGATACCTAAACGTGAGTTAAAGTGATGAAGGGGGGAAGTAGGGTGATTAATCGGTAAAAGAACCGGAACCACCAACCATTAATCTGAAATACACTGAGAGATATAACAGGAGCCACAACCAGTGCTGTAACAACGAGAAGCCCAGCAAGCCGCGGACCGAATCGTATCTACGATACCAAATGAATTATCCTATCGATTACCATATAAAGTCCCATCGGTACCGATCGCTTCGATAAGTCCAATGGAGAAACAAAAATTAACCCGTTAGTTAAAAATCAATCAAGCCATTGTGGAATGTACCGACGAGACTTTGAAACGGAGATGGGCAAAACCTGATGTTCTAATTACTTTAAAAATAACATTACGACGGTATTTTTCGAGCTACTTCACTAATTATGAAAAGTATTTAAAAAAAAATAATAATGTCAAGTAATTAGAAAAGTAAGTGAATACCCTTCTCCGAGAGCCTTACGAATTAATGTGCTAAATTTGGTGTTGTGTGGGGAGTGGGTGTTACGCTTCCACCTGTGCTCTCCAGGCCAGTGACCATGCGTCTACGTGTAAACTATACTGCCTAATAATTATTGGTGTGGTGTAAACGGAGGAAAATTTTAGACACAAAAATGTTTTTTTTTTTTTTTTGCACGTTGAGATAAACATATATGGGATTTATTATCGGGTAATTATTAAACTTATTTCCAAGTCACTGGTGCTTCTTACCACACAAATTCATCATGGAATTAGACTTTCTTCCCTTAAAGTTTTTGCAAGTCGGGTATTTAGTCCTGCCTCTAACCTGTTGCTGAGGCTCCTGTGCATCTGTAATATAATTCAACGTTTCCGTTGTTACACTCGCACGCCATTTACACGGGGCGAACAAGTTTTTAATAAATAAGTTTTGATGATGTATAATTTTTGGTTTTTTTTTTTTTTTTTTTTTTTTTTTTTTTTTTTTTTTTTTTTTTTTTTTTTATTTTTTTGTGTTTTTAAATACTCAATTATAGCCGGTGCAGCTTGGTGCGGAGCAACGTTGCTTATCAACTGAAACTCAACTCTACTGCAAGGCGCTACTTGAAATAAATTAAACGGATATATATATATATATATAGATAGATAGAAATATATAAATCGATACTTCCGGCAAGGGAGTTATAACGATCGCTTGCGAGAAGTACGAAGACAGCAGGCCGACATAAGATATAGTCGAATAAATTAATTGAACGATCCAAATGTTTGTGGCGGTATCGCAGCGGACGGATATATATTCAGCGACCAGGTCCTGTAATCGGTCTACTTTGCGTCGAGGCATTCACTGCATTCAGGCGTTAGAAGAAAACACGGAAACATCACACCCACCTCGTGATGTCTTGTAGGAACCACGTCGTCCGAGTTGATTCGAGCTTCGACATGGTGACGAGCCTCTACCGTCGTCCGGCGAATCTACGGAAGATACTAAAATAAGGGTAATACTATTAAACTTCTGTTTTTTTTTTCAACTTTGGGTTCTTTTTACTCTCTATTTTATTTTGTTCTAATAAATCAAATCTGCAAGCTAATTATAGGAAATATACTCAATTAACATGCTACATCGAAAGGAAGAAATTTGTGCAATACACTCAAACACGAAAATCAAACTCGAAGTCAATAAGAAAGTTGTAAGAAAATGTTTGCAGAGAAACAATGAAGTATCGATATGATTCGAGTACGTTCAAGTGTTTTTTTTTTTTATATAATAAAAATAAATAAAAATTGTTGCTTCTTCGAAGTATTGTTAATTAATAAATTGTGAGTGGAAAGAGTGCGTGTTGTGCGTACCCCTGAGGCTGCCACCCCGATTCAGAGGGCCGGATCTGCGATCCTCGAGGTGAGCGGCAGTGAGACTGTCCTGCGAGCCTCGGTAGTAGTCTCGCCTCATCGTCGTTGAGTTCAGCGACGCTATAGTAAGTGTGTTAGTGCGGGGATAACAAAAAATAGGACTAATATTACAGCTCGTATTTTCTACCGTACTGTAGTTGACCCGCGATTGAATCAAAATTATTGTTATTTTCTATTCTCACGCTGCAATTGCATCGGGACTCTGTGCAATTTTAGATATTTGCGACTCGACAAACTAGCCTGGACGAGAAAATTTAGAGCTTGTCATGGGTCTTTGGCGGGATGTAGTGAGATACACAGCTAACAAATATATATTTTACGTAAAAGAAAAAAAAAACACAGCGACGTTACGCAAAGAGTGTAAACGAAAAAGACTGATCTGCTTTGACTCGCCATGCAAGAATCGATGCAGTTACGACATTGACGAAACACGTTTCTATTCGGATTATCACAGCTGGTTCACAAATCTGTTAAGACAGCGATAGCTGTGAATATCTTGGAAATTAGTCTCTTGCCGATAATTCATTATTTTATCTTATGTTGTTTTAAATCTTGGTCCTCTAATTTCCAAGATATGGAGAAGATCCGTGCGAGGTCGAATGGCGGATGAACTTACCTGTACTGAGATTTGAGGAAGAACCCTTCTTCCCCCGACTAGGTGTGAGAGCTCCGGAGGAGTCCAGTTCCGAGCTTGCATCCACGTGAATCGTCTTCGGACGCGGACGACTAGATGCAGTCTTATTACGTAGCTTTGTGGGTTTTATGGCATTGAGGATATCTTTATCGATGACCTTACCCTATAGATCATAAAAAATGTAGAGCAATTTATTATATTCAAGGCAATAATAAAAACCATTAAACAGATTCGACGTGTCGCAAAATAATTTTTACCTCCCGCTCAGCTTCCTCGATAGCTTTCTTAAGCTTGTATTGTTCCAATATCGCCGCTCTTCTTTGCCTCTCCTCCTGTTTCTTTCGCTCTCTCTCCTCTCCCTTCAACTTCTCCTGTTCTCTTCTCGCCTGCGCCTCCGCCTCTTTTCTCTCCTTCAGCTCTTCCTGTTGTTGTCTTCGCTGCAGAGACAGAAGCATGATTCGCTCCTTTCGCCGTTCCATTTCGTCGAGCGAATTCTAAATGAAAATGAAACAATTATTTATAACATTCAAACGGAATTTCCACGCCTCGTATTTCTGTAATTTAAGAGAGACATAAATGTTCCAGTTGCGGAGGAAAAATTCCACATGGCTTCCTCATTTATTACAGTTTCGCACTTATCGCTTGTATAGATATTGGCCAAATCCAACACCAAAGATCTTCGACGACAGCTCAAAATTTACGATAGCGAAAATATAGCTTTTGGGCGGAAGCAAAAATCATGAACTTCGAAGACACAAAGCATACTCAGTTTTACATAAAAAAAAAAGTCTCACCGGATCAGGATTAGCTAGCTGCGTTCCGATAACGAGACCGACTCCCGTTGCCTGTCTGCCCTCGGCACTGCTGTCTCGTTGCGTATCTCTCTGTCGTTCCCACTCGATTTCACGATGCAACTCCCGGTCGCGCATGTCCTGTCTCTGGTGCTGTCGTTCCTCGGCCTGCCGGAGTCGCTCTTTCTCCAAATCTCTTTGAGCCTCCATCTGACGTTGTCTCTCGGCCGAGTTGCTCGGGGGCGATTCCGGACGCACCGAGAAGTCTTCGTGCTCGATGAACGACGAAACGTTTCGCTCCTTCTTCGGCGACGCTCTCTTAACCCTCAGCGTTGGCTTCGGTTTCTTTGGTGCGTCGTTGTCGAACGAGATGTAAAAACCTTTCTCACCGGCATCCATGGGATCCAGAGGAGTTACCTCCGGCGTCGAGGAAGGCGACGGCGATGTCTCCCGCAACGATGGATGAGGTTGGAAGGAATTTCGCGATATCGATGGCCTCGTCGGACAAGGTATTTTGTACGTACGACTGCCCGACGTTATGTGTAAAGCTCGAAGTCCTTGGGGAAGATCGTCGTTGTTTCCTGTAAAACAAAAATCAACTCATCATTCAACTCATCAAATTCACGCAAAATAATAAATATTTTAAAAAATCGGTACCATCTAAAATTCGTGTTTTATAATTTGAAAGGTTATAATTATATTTGATTTTTTTCGTTGTCGAATAATAGTTAAAGGAAAAGACTCACCGATGAAAGATATATTTTGCGGTTCCATATCGTCGACTGGTGGAGCCGGTACCGGCGTGTGCAGGATTGTGTTTATCTGTCGCTTTTCCGTGGGGCTCTCGCATGTTATCGGTATGTGATGGATCGTTGGCTTCTTCGATTCGGGACTCTCACTCATTAACTGACTTATCCGATGAACCTGCGATTCAGAGCGTTACAAAAAATTAGCGAAATTGTTCTCCGTAAGAAAAAAAAAAAAAAAAAAAAACTACGATTCCCCCAGCATCACCATTTTTCTGATAAACATTGTCGATTGTAACTACAACGGTGGCAAAATAAAAAATATTACAAATGTTTTCGAACGAATACGCGAAGAGGTGTAGTCTGTCGTTACTGTGAAGACCCGTGAATCGCGAATAAGTTGTCATAGCCACGGACCGCACTTCGTTACCGATAGGAATAACATAAATCGTTTATCGCAAACGCAGCTTCGTCGACCTTTGTCAACCCACGCTTGGAGACGAACCTTGTCACTGTAGATGTGCGAAGTGGTTGTCGAATAAAACATATACATTTTATGTAGATTAACAAACGAAGCGTCGAAGGTGAACAGTGGGTCGAGAAGTAACTGTAGGTGTTCAGGTAAAGGAATCACCGTGTGGGAAGACGCTGCCATGTTGGGTGTCAACAGCGAGTGTCTTAAAAGGTGCATTACATCACCAACTGGTTTCACGCGACGCTAACGAGTGTACGTGCTCCCTTCCATCGTATTCCAGTGGTCAGACTATCAAGCTATATATATATATGTATATATATGGCATATATGTATATACTATATATATACATATCCACAAGAGGTGAGTCCGGTGAGGATACATCACCGTCCACCTTTGCCCGGTACCGGCAACTGTGTTAGCTCCTCTTTCGTCCGACCCCACCAAGATATCTTTTTGCAATCATTAATTTTTTTAGTATCGTGTGATCTTTTTGGCAAGAAAAATAAAAAAACGAAAAGGCAAGCGAAAACATTCCATACAGTTTTCATCAGAGTCGGAGAGTTAAGAAAATAAATTGACAAAAATTGTAGCGGTTCGTGTTATTCGAGGTAAAAAAAAAGAAAATTATTCGGAGTTAAGGAAATGCATTTTATCAGCAGCGATAAATTTTCCGAGTAACATTCTCAAGGAAATTTGAGTGATTGAGAAACAAACAAAAAAACATTGCTCGACTCTGATTTCCACTCGAAATTGTTAGTTACGCGAATTACTCACGGCATTTCGATGCTGTGGACTAGCGGAAGATGGTGGTGTCTGATTAAAGAGTGTCGACGCAGACGGATAACTGGGAACCGGATGATGCATCTGTGTGTTGCAGAGACTGTGATCGCCGCCGTTGAGATACCTCTGTTCCTGGGAAGTGTCGTGAAGAACGAAGCCCTTCTGTTGCGCCGGATGACCGCCCCAGGTTCTCGTGTCTTGATACAACCGGGGATCTTGCTGGTAAACTGACGACACAAATCCCGGGCTGGTATCGCTCGAAGAATTGGATCGTCGAAATTCTAATGGGCCCGATTCGCTCGTCTTACCTTGAGGCTGAGGACTGTAACGGGAATCCATGGGTGGCTGCTGGTATCCAACCGCTGCCATTTCGTTGGCTAAATTCTGAGCAGGCGGCGGTCGACCCCACGTTCTTCTAGGCATCTGTGGCTGATCGTGTAAATAAAATTGCGACTGCTGGGGTTCCTGTATCCTCGGAGTCGGCATCGGACTCATTGTTGGCATGCCATAACTCTGAGCGCGCGTAAAGCGATGCGGAATTAGCGGCGTAAAAAAGGAAGAAACAAAATTGTGCAAAATGTTAGTAATCGGTTACAATGCTGCCTGAAAATCGGCTATAAAATACCATTTTTTTTACCCTTCTCATCTAATTTTTCATAATAAAAATAAGATCGTTGAAATATATTGAGAATAAAAAAGAGATTAATTATTTTTACGGACAATTTCTGCCTGCATTTTTGTATGAGAGTTCCGACCAGCAGAAAATTCGTCTCACCTGCAGATGCTGCTGACTGAGACTCTGCAGCTGCTGGAGCTGTTGATGCATCTGTTGCTGATGCTGGGTCATCAAGTGCTGCTGTTGAATCTGATTTTGTTGACTCGCGAGACGCTGGATGTCCGCCTGTATTTCACGGAGGCTGCTGTTCATTCTGTTGGAAAAGACAAATAAATTCGATTAATCATAGCTGGTCGATATTTATCTATTTTTAATGGATACGTCGAAACGTTTTCTTTTTTATAAAAACCAACACTTTCTGCGATATGGACTGGTGATACTGATCGATGTCCATGTTCTCGATATCCGGTGTGCGTCTCGTCTCGATAAATGGCGCGCTGCCGTCCTGCTCAAGCCATTTGTGCTCCACGTCTCGTGCATCTTCGCTGATCTCCTGAATACCACAAACAGACATTATTTAGCATTTTTTTACACTAAACAACAAACAAATACCGACGTTGTTACGACAGTTACAGACTCGATCGCATTTTATGTACACCTGCAGATAACTTTTAGCTTTTTTTTTTAATTGGCTGATTCATCCCGATCGCTCGATAATTCGGAGCTCATTTCTGACGCTGCATCATTAATTTCGATGTATGCTGAATCCATCGTGTTTCCCGAGTGATCCATTAGATTTTGCTCCTGCAAAAAGTTTCTGCCACATTGAAATCTGACGTTGTCGTTTCTCGTTAATTTTGAGCGTTGCTTGACGTCGACGAGGTTCCTGGTGTGTCCCATTTCGCCGATGCTCTCCGCGTTTCGTAAATCGTGTTCGCTGCCCAAGATCGAGATGTACTCCGATTCCTGAGAATCGGTTGATCCGTAAACCGATTCGGCCGAGCCATTGGCATCGATTTTTCCATGCGCCCTCGAGCGATAAACAAACTCAACGGTGCTGGCACGATCTTGATTTTCCGAATCCGACGGAGTTAATTGATTTATATCGCTGACACCGTAACGAGTGGGATAGATCGAAGAAATAGCGAAAAAAAATTTATCCACAACACGACTGAACATTTCCATGAAAGTTTGATGGTTGTCAAGATTTAATTTTGAAGGTTGAGCCGAAAGTGATGAATCGTGCGGTTTGCTGTTCGTTCTTTTTTTTTCTTTTTCAACGCCACACGGCTATCAGCTAATCTCGAGTTACCTGAAGGTGTACATTCACGAGAGTAGACAATAACCTGATCTATGTGATTCACAACTAAATTCGTCGAGCAGTTCCATATGCATTTACTCATCGTATGTTATCTCGCGGATCTCGGCAGTTTGTGACATTCCGAGATGAAGTCTGGGACAACACTCCTACAGGGTTCAACATTTGTCTGTTTGATCAATATCATATTCTTACGTAACTGTGAAAGTCACCAAGGTCGTCTTATACACATTTATTCCGTGACAGTGCTCTATATAGGGTGGAAATATATTGTACAAAGGTTTGGCATATCGTGTTATTTCCTTTTTTTTTGGGATAAATATATTACAGTATCGAAGACGTTAACGAATGCGTGTCGATTTCGGTGAATATATTAGTGTCAAACAAATTAATAATTGTGATAGTCCAAAGAGGCACGATTGTTAATCAAACAAATTCGTAAAGTGACCATCACCCATAATAACAAAAAAAAAGTATATAACACACGAACTGAGGTAAAAAAAAAAACAGTGAATTATGATTAAACGAATTTCTAGGATTCACGGGCAAGTGTATCAAGCTCAAATAATTGCCAATTATTAATATCGTATTAACAGTATTCAGCAAATTGGCTAAACTATCGTATATAAATGGGAGTAAAAGAGGGGGATGTGCAAATTGTTTTGTGGAAGCCATTCGTGAAAGCGTGTACGACGGTCTCCGATCGAAGAATCGCAGCATAACGGCGAGGTAAATTTGGGGGAAAAAAAAATATCTACAATCGCGAAGCGACCGGGATAATGCGTACCTTTAGTGAGAAGGGACGCTGCGGTTTTTCTTGCGAGGTTTGTTGGGGTACGGGGGATGTCCCGGCTATGCTTGACGGGGTCTCTCCAGTAGATCCGGAGCTTACCGGGGTAGGGGGACCATGCTCCACGGGACTGTCCCCCCCGGACGTCGACGAGGAAGGAGATTTAACCTTACCCTGTAACCAGCCCAACCAGCGTGCCCTGTTAGGTACTCAGAGTCCTCCACCTCGTTCACCACACACCCATGGACGAGACAGACTCCGCGGCCAAGGTCATTTTTTTGTTTTCAACAGTAATTCGCAAAATCCATTTTTCTCATCGCTTTTTGCTACATGGAATTTTCTTTAAGTCATTTTGACTCATTTTTTAATTTTTTAATTTCCAATTGTTATTTGAAAATCTAGTTAGAACGTGAGATTTTGCGTTTTGCCGTGTGACAGTTAACTGTCTTGTACAAGCAACAGTCTCGCTATATGCCGACTACTAACTGAATGCCAAAGTAACGAGGAACGATAAGCGTGCCGAGCTATAAAAATCGTCTATGTAAACTCTTGATTCTAATCTCATAATTTTGTGCACTTCGCTTCGGGCATTATAATGTAAAGAGCATGCATCCAACACCTTCCTTGAGGTAGAGAACATTTGATGATTATATGTATAATTATATAAATTTTCTTTTTCCGTCTCGAAAAAAGAAAAATGAAACAATATATAAGACGTCGCGATTACAACGATCAGCGATTGAGGCACGAGTAAAATAGCACAGGCCACGTAATTATATTATACACAAATAAAAAAAGTTAACGTACTTCCACCTGAGAAGATTAACCACTTAGATGTTATTGATACAATCGATTATCAGCAAATGAGAGATAAACGAAACATCGATGGAGTGGCTACTGCTACGCTGATGCATGGGCGATAAGGGAATGGAAAAAATTATGAAAAAAATTATGATAAAGTGATTGAAGAAATACTCGAACGAACAAATGAATTCCTATTAATGATCCGTCTTCGAGTACTCTCGGATTTGTCGCTTCTGTAATCCTACCTTTGTCACCGCTTGAAGAAACGCCGCTTTTCCAACTTTTTCACGCTGCTTCGACATATCAACTTCCATTTTTCTCTTCTCATTCTCTATGCGCCGACGCTTCTCCTCGAGCTTCAGCCGAATATTATTCAGTTGAGATGCCATTACCGTATTTCCACCGTTTTCGTCTATCAAGAAATTAAATAGTCTCGATTATTAACAGTCATTATCTGAGCTATGGAAACAATAAATTATATAAAATAAAAATGGTCCGATCCAACTTTATAATAATCCAGGCCCTCGACGGTCTCTTTTTTTTAAGGGTCCAGAATAAAGATTCGGTCCAAAAATAGGGTCAATTTTTACCATTTTTTTTAAAGCAGGTATTATTAGAAGAATTTTGAGTTCTTTTCATTAAAAAATATCAATTAGCAACAGACTCATTAGTAATTAACATTTACCAATGGCTACCGTATCACAAATCTGTTCGTCTGATCGAGTTCAAATTTGGACAGATTCTTGATAACATTTTCTATCTAGTGACCGGATGATTTAAAAATGTTAATTTTGTTAATAATAAACGATTAAGGTTTCGACAAGAAAAAACTACCTTAATCGTTTGTTATTTGCACATAAATAAACATTTTTTAAATCGTTCGGTCATTCATTTTGCAATACGAGGTCCGTTGTTAGTTGATATTTTTCTTTTTAAAAAAACACAAATGAATTGAATAACACTTTGTGCTAACTGAGTATAAAAACACGACCGCGTCCTTCTAATACCGGCGTTAAAGAAATGTTGGAAATCGACCTGTTTTTTGGACCAAATCCTTACTCTAGTGCCTTAATACATAAATTGAAGCTCTGATGATTACCGGCTGCGTGATGTTCGGTTTGTTGGCTCTGTTGATGGCTCTGTTGTTGCCACGTGGTCGTATTCGGCAATGTGGCAAACGTAGTTTTCTTCTCGCCGGTTGCATTGCCGTTGCTCTGACCATTTTTCTTGTTCGCCAAATTCGACTTTGCCGCCATGGCTTCGCGCTCCTGTTCCGTGTAATTCAAATTTATAGCCTTTTCCGATGCTTGCCTGCTGATGTTTGCAAAACTGGCCATCTTCGTTGCCTCTCCGTCCGTAGTGTCGTTTTCACTGGAATGTAGAATGTTCTTGAGTGCGACGTTGTTCAGACTGGAGTTGGAGGCCTGCCTCCTTAGCCGAGGCGTCGGTTCCTCGTTGCTGTAGCCGTTGTCGGATAATATGTGCTGTACATCGCTCCCGTAAACGTCCTGAACGCTCGAGCGAACGGGAACGGCCGGTTCCGTCGTTGTTCGCTTACCGACATGAGCTCCTATCTCCTTGTCGGAATTTCGAGCGCAACCGAAGTTATGCAAATTGTCCTGCGAACAAACAAAAATTTTCATTATCAGTACGATAGGTACGCTTGATTATTTCAGTTGCGAACAGTTTGACCGTACCTGAGATCCACCAAAGTTCTCGATCGTCAGCTGAGAATCGTCGGTAACGCTGTTCCGTCTGGAACGCCTTCCAGCGTAGGAACTTCGTCGCTGATCTTCCCAGTTGCTGGGCCGTCCAGCGGCCTCGGCTCTGGCCGAAAATTTGTCGTCGGCCACAGAGCTCAGTGTCGGCACGCCTTTGACCCGATGAACGACGAAATTTTCTTCGCTGCCGCCTCGCCTGAAAATCGAATTAAAGTCAATTTTTTTTGTTTATCTTACTTGCGAATGGGACGGGCAAATAATTACCTGTCGTCGTACGAATGACTCTCGCCAGTTTGCTGCAACGACTGCGACTTCTTCACGGAACTCGGCGGTGCGGCTTTCGCAACTGAAATTACCAATTTGTTTTCTTTTACTTTTCAATTTCGTGAGTTTTTTCGTCGATGACATTGGTGAGTTAGAGATTTCAAGGCACTAAGCCATTTCAATATGGCACACTAAACTGGCGAGTAGAAAAAAACAAATTCTCTCGTAGAAATATACGCAGTACAGTTTTATATATTTCCATTGAAAGATTGAGAGTAAGAAAAACAATAAAAAAGACGCATGTATTTAGAATTGAACAATGATAACACGATGACAGGAATAATTTCTGTGCGTCACCACTCTATTCTAATGCCTCACTGAGGTCCTAGAGACCGTGTTAGTGTCGCACAGAAACTCCGAGAAACATTGTAAACATTTGAAGATTTAAAAAAATAATAATAATAGAAATGACAAAAAAAGCCCGATTATCATTACATCGGTAGATTTCTTTTTGTTACGCAAGAACCGTAAGTTAATCTGAACTACCTACGAAAAAGTCTAGCGTCTAAAACAGTTACCGTGGATTTCTTTTTTTTTCAAATCCCAAATCTGAAAATGACGAAAACGGAATAGGGGGGGAAAGGGGCGTTTCGGAAAAACGGTAGACAGATGATACATAAACATAAGAAACAATAATAAATATAAATGGAATACATCGCAAAACATACCAACAAACTTAACATGGAGTGAATATAGATATAATCGCAACGCGAAATGTAGTTGCTCTCTCCTTTCCGGCGAGTATTTTATTTGACTAGTAAAGTGAACAAACGATAGAAAAACAAAGAAAAAATGCGAAAAACAATAGTCACTGCATGCAAAAGAAGAATCGAGTAAGCCAATGTTAATAAAGCTGCAGCCAACGTATCGCGAACGAGGTTCAGTCTATCGTATGATACATTTTTTTTTGCTCGGACTCTCGGCCTCCATGCAGAACTCGCTCTCGGGACAAACTACTGACCCAATAGGACACGACGGCGATCACACACGTTATGCAAATCATAATTATTAGTAACAAGCAATGCTCCTATACTTTATTTCTCTTCTTATTCGAGGCATCGTTCGTGAAGTCTATGCCATGATTTAAATGCGAAACGCGGGGAAATAATCATAATTTTTTTATTGCAGAACAAGATGATCGAATGGTTTTTATTTTCATGGTCAATCGCCAGAAGGCAGAGTGAAAATATCGCGTGTTCATGCTCGCCGACATGACAAGTGAAATATGACGCGTAGCATTTAAATCATAGTTCATGTGCGAAATACGTTTCGAGAACAATGTGCTTCAGGACAAATTCTAATGTCACGTTAGGTACTCGAGAAAAAAAAATTCCGTGGACGACATCGAAAGTGTCATCGAAAGCTGACGCGATGAACAAGAGGAGACCACCTAGGATGGATGATTGATTTTTTTTTTTTTTGCTTTTTTTTTGTAACGTGTGGATACCTGTGAAGCCTGGCGCGGACACGGAGAGGTTGCTTCTCAGATCAGGTATCGGAGCTATAGACTGCGGTAGACTT
Organism: Ichneumoninae sp. A BG-2022a; assembly: GCA_030522665.1. Taxonomy (NCBI): domain Eukaryota; kingdom Metazoa; phylum Arthropoda; class Insecta; order Hymenoptera; family Ichneumonidae; species Ichneumoninae sp. A BG-2022a. The sequence goes on from JAPYZC010002092.1 coordinate 29,878, forward strand.
CTTTTATGAGCTACGCCGTGACTATTGCGCGGGCACGCTGCACCCGTCACCGCACCATATTCGGTTCATTGGTAACCGGAGGTTGACGAAAGAAGAAGGCGAGGATAGCGTTGTTGTCAAGCATCAAGAAGGTTTAGGCCATAGAAATATATCGAAATATTATACGTGTATGATAATTATTATATCGTTATAAATCGTTATTTTTTGGTGTTTTCATTCTTTTTCCTTCCTCCCTAATCTCGTTTCTTGTCGTTCGTTACACCCTCCAGGACGCGACTTACAGGTAACTACTGACGTTATTAGTTGCGACGTTTCGCTTGGGGTTCTTTTTCATCTCAATTATGACTCTGGCGAGTGTGTGTATTAACACTGATAAGAAGCGTGATACCATTTCGACTGTGAGCTTACAAACTCGTGCTGTGTGCCATCGAGAAAAAAAAGTCGCGGTTCGGTTACAAATCTTCCGATCGCACGAGGTCGCAGTTTGGGAATTTCCTCGGTCCCTCGTCTCTGAGAAAAAACGCCCGCAGTCGCAATGGAACTCCATGAATAAACGTATAATATAAAATAAATTATATAACGGATAAGAGTTGAAGAACGGGTGCCGCCACAGTAGTCCGCCACCAATAACTTTTTTTTTCTTTCTTTTTTTTCTCCAAATATATATCAAAGACAGGACATAGAGGGTCGGTGCGACGACATTTCAAAATATACAAATTAAACACAAAATTCGAGGCATCAATTGCATCAGCAATTGACGCTAATAATATATTATTTAAGACATATGTGTACTTATTCCCCGATACTGGAACCGTACGTACCATCTAAAAACTGCAACAGTCTTTCCTCTCCCGGATAACGTACGCACTTGACCGGATGTATCTCCAACACGTTGTACATGTCCGCTAGAAAAACTACCAAGTTCTGCTTCATGGACCTGAGAACAAATGCGATAATAACGGATTTAGTCAGTCACGCTCATCTGTACCTTTGTCAAATCCCAATAAGCACAGAGAAGAATAACGAGTTAAGGTAGCTGTGTCGCTTTCCGCTCATCTCGCATAAGTTCGAGAAAAGTAAGCGAATATTGCAAGTACTTCTCGATGATATAAAAATCTGAAAAAATTCATGTAGATTAAAGATACTGAAAAGATTAATTTTGCACAATAATAATTCCAAAATGTTATTAACAAATTAATCAAAAAATTAATTGTTTAACAAATTGCCCGGCTTTTCAGATTTTTCAATCAGGTTTGATTTTTAAATTTTTTTACATGGAAAAAATGTCTGAAAAAACACAAAAATCAAAACTAAATGAAAAATCAGAAAAAATTCATACGTATTCAGATAAATAAATGAATCATTTTCAATAAAAAAAAGTTGTTTTGCCGGGTAATTTGTTAAGCAATTCATTTTTTCATAAATTTGTTAATAACATTTTGGAATTATTATTACGCAAAATGAATCATTTCGGTGCCTTTAACATGCATGCATTTTTTCAAATTTTTATACCATCGAGAAGTACTTGCAATATTCACTTTCTTTTCGATAACTTATGCGAGATGAGCGGGAAGCGACATAGCTACCTTAAGTGAATTGACAATTGGTTGGTACAAATAATTTTATTTTATTAAAAAAAAAAAAAAACCATTTGCGTAAAAACCCCATTTTTACACCTTGTGGGGTAAAATTTGATACGCGGTCTTACAAGTTTGCTTTTTCTTATAAATAATTTTGCAATATTTTTCTCACCCTCTCATGTAAGTAACGTCTTCGGGCTGCATGTGAAATATCGTATAGGGGAGACATCTCATGCAGAACGTATGCACCAGTGAAAGATTGTGAAGGGCATCGGCGACCGACGGTCTCTTCGAGACCCTGATGTCCATCCAGTTGAGTTCTCCGGGGCAATAGAAGGCGACGACAGCGGCGAGGCCGACACCGTCGCACAACGATTGAAAGTCCTTGGCTGCCGGTAGTTCTGGCAATCGTGTCTTGTCCCCGGCACCTTCGTCCGATTGAATCTTGGCGATTAGCGCGTGCGACGCGTGACTTATCCACAGCAGTAAACCCTTCTCGTGATCGGAGGGTGTCGCCACGTCGGACTGCGGGTCGAAACGATGAATCGCCGAAACTACTCGGTCGCTCGTCACCACTTCCTTAGCGTACAAGACCATTAGGCCTTCTATCACAGCCATATGCGCAGACTAAGAGGAAACAAAAAATCTCAATTAGTCAACAATACTTTCACTCGTAACTTGCATTTTTTTTAGTAAGAATCGAGAAGTTCCAAACAGATATTTCCGAGCACGTATGTCCATGCATTTTTTCGCGCTGATCCGGAAGCCGCCGGAAATTTTGGCCCGCAGTCAAACGCGACACTGATAATTGTAAAAAAAAATCTTTTTTTTTGTCCATTCGAATTTACCTCGAAAAATGAGTTATTATGAAAAATGGTAATAAATAAAAATAGCTCATGTACCATTTTAAGTGGTGAGTTCTGTATGAGTATCGTCTCGGTGAGCTGAGTGTTGTTCGGTTCGGCGACGTAGACGCCCTTTCTCGCAAGGGCCTGAAGTATTCCCCAATGGTTCTGATTGTGATAGTTCGGATCCGAGTAGATGTTGGCCAACGCCATGCAGTAGAGTTCGGCATTTGAAAGTGTGTGAACTATATGCGGTTTGAGATGTTCCTGATCCTGCGAAAAAAAAACAAATTAAATTAAAATATGTATAAAAAGACGGATAGAAGATTTGCGGTTGAGGGATCAAACGAGGGTGAGAAAAGGAGACGAGGGTGAATATACATCCAGTGGAAAACATTGATCGGGCATCTCGTATGCCGAGTCTAAACCACCGAGATCCAATTTGTACGCGGAGTATTTCAGCTCTCAAACGAGGCGCTCCTTTAGAAGCGAATAAGTGGGCGTGAGGTAATTGGCTTTCGTGAGATGTCGGAGGATGCTAATAACACGACAGCTAGTTTCTCCGCGGGTCGAGGAGTTAAATTCGCGTTGACTGATTCAAGACTCCGTAGTCGACTAATTTGGGCGGCTAGTAAAATAATCCTTCGTACATATACACTTCGGAAACTTGTTTGCTTGTTTGGCCCAATTTTTTCAAGAACACAGGTGGTCCCCTAGCCCCCCCCCCCCCAGGCCCTGACTATTCTGTCCCCCTAGCGGCCTCTACGCCCGGTCCTACCGGAACGGTACGAACATACCGGAAATACATCTGGTAAATCAGTCACGTCTGGTAAAAAATGGAATGTTCCGAACCGGATGTGACGTATTTCCGGTTTGACGTAACATCCCGTCTGAAATTTTAAGTTCCAATCCAGAAGCGCCGTATTTCCGGTATGACGTCACTTCCGGTCGAAAAGTCACATTTTCCAACCGGAAGGTACGTATTTCCGGTCTGAGTTCACTTCCGGTCGAAAAGAGATTTTCAAAGCGGATGTTACATATTTCCGGTCTGACGTCACTTCCTATCGAAGAATGAGGTTTTCAAACCGAAAGTTACGTATTTGCGGTCTAACGTCACTTCCGGTCGAAGAATGAGATTTTCAAACCGAAAGTTACGTATTTCCGGTCTGACGTCACATCCAGTCGAAAAATGAGATTTTCGAACTGGAAGTTTTGTATTTTCGGTCTAACGTCACTTCCGGTCGAAGAATGAGATTTTCAAACCGAAAGTTACGTATTTCCGGTATGACATCACTTCCGGTCGAAAAGAGATTTTTAACCCGGAAGTGACGTATTTCCGGTCTGACGTCACATCCAGTCGAAAAATGAGATTTTCAAACCGGAAGTTTCATATTTTCGGGCTGACTTCACGCCCGGTCAACGAATGAGATTTTCAAACCGCAAGTTACGTATTTCCGGTATGACATCACTTCCGGTCGAAAAGAGATTTTCAAACCGGAAGTGCCGTATTTCCGGTAAATCTCCTGAAATCTAAGTTTCAGTCTCTGAATTCCATAGTCTATAGCGCGGTCGCGAAGCGCCCGAGCCGCAACAACCTGCTCATAATTTCATAATAAGACAATCGATTTTCTTTTCTCTTTACTCAGTCAATTTATTGGTTCGCGAAATCGTCGAGGCGAAGCTCGAAAGAAGAATGCCTCGGCGATACGAGGTTTGAAAACAGTGCCGCAGGGAGCTTGATTTATCGAGAGAGGAAAAGCAAGAGTGTCGGGGAGGATGAAACGATCAATTACGCGAGACGACGATGCCCGAGATATCTTTTATCTCTCGGTGGAGTTCGAGGCCCAGGTGGAAGAGAAACACCGGAATAACGACCTCCTGGAGAGCAGCCAGAGGCCCTGGAGGTCTGTTGCCGTGCGGGAAGAAACGAAACGGAGACCACGATAATCACTGCTACTTGGACCAGCGGCAGCGAGCTGCATCGTGCGGGACGAGAGTTGCATGCGCTCCTGGAACGGCAGGAAAAATCCTCCGCTTCTATGCACTGGAAGCCCGTTTGGAAACTCGAGACTGGCCGGACAACGAGGAAGCAGCGAAATGGCATCGCAGGAGAGCAATAAATAAGCGAAGGAGCGGACGCGATGTTCACCTTAAGGTACTGCGTCGACACGAGAACTTCCGTACACCCATTAACTAGAGCGGACGAACGAACAGGGTTTCTTTTTGTGATGAAAAATTCGTCGATGAGGCACATAGCGATTAAAGCACACCGTAAATTATTTTTTTTATTTTTATTTTTACTTTTTTATTGAAACAAATAGTGAATGCAATTTTGTTGCATTGAGATATCGCGCTCGACTGGCACACGATATCGGGATGCGAGTCGTGAGACTCGGCCGTAATTCGATTGGCTTAATTAGATCAGCATTCGCAAATCGGACGCATCATGGTTACCGGAGAGGTTTCACGTGTGTGCAACATGTGCACTGCTAATTATTCTGCGACTCGAAAAATTTATGTGATTGCTTTAGTTTCACGGTAGAAATAACACATTTGCTGTTAAATTTTCGTCATTCTCGAGGCATTCTAAGTTGAATAGACTCGGACTATTTTTGGATTTATTTACTCGAAGCACAATTTTTAAAAGTTTTCAATGTACTTTTTCGAGTAAAATCACCAGAGCTTTTGTCATATATATTTATTTCTGAAATTTATGAAATTACCATTGAAAAATATAGATTCGTGACCGAGGATTTTTCTACCTGGTCGGAACACCGATTCGCACACTTGTATGGAATTTTTATAATATTTATTAATTTTTTTTGTGATAGAAAAAACAATTAAATATGTTTGCCGAACCGACAGCGTCGAAGCCCCTTAAATCGGAGCTCCGACGATTCATCTCGGACGTTCGTGTGCAGCTTTTTTTTAGTTGATGATGTTACAAAGCAGGGAGTAAAATATCTTTGAGAGTATTAATTTCGTTCGTAAATTCTTCGTAATTGGCCCGAATCAGCGACCCGACGCTGTGGCGTTACGAGTGCGCGCGGAGCTTATGTACTCGCGCGAGACGCCTCTGCCGTTCCTTGCAAATTGACCCGAATCACGAACGACCCGATTGCCGTTCCCGAAGAGCAGGGAAAATACGTGACCTTCGATATCCTGCGAGAGATCAACTCCGAGAGGTGCGCATGATGCATCGCAACGTATCTCTCTATATGAATATACATGTGTATATATATATATATATATGCGTAGAGTATACTTTGAGACCATTTTCGTCAGAGGATTGGCCATTTCGAGGACATTTGGCACTTTTGAGGACTGTCCCCATAATTTTATCAACGTAGCGTATTCTTTCAGGACTGTCCTTAAAGTACTGATAGTCAGCCGAATGAATAGTTTCGAGACATGAAAAATTTAGTTTTACATTGGGGACTGTCCTCGAAATAACAAATATACGATTCGGCTATTTCGAAGACTGTCCTCAAAGTACCAAATATATGTTGTGTATGCTCCGAGGACAGTCCTGAAATTGTTAGTATTTTGCCTGCTAAGAGGCAAAAGGGTGTAAATTCCACAAAAACATATCCGCGGCAACAATACACTAAGGACATATACCCGAAATAAGACAGAAAATCAACGAATTCATTTGAAAAGAGCAAAAAAAAGATTTGCTGATTATTTGTTGAACCATTTTTTTTTTGTAAATGTTAATAACTTTGTGCCATTATTATTATGTAAAATGAATGTTCTTAGTATCTTTCATACAGTTGATTTTTTTAGGTTTTTATACCATTAGGAAGTTTCAAATTCTGTCAACGTTAAAAACAAAATGAATTACAAAAAATGTTTCTTTACTGATCGGGCCCGCGTTGAGCAGGAATTATTGGGCAGAGTTATCACATCATCTCAACCAGACCAGACAGTCTTGTTGAATGTTCATCAATTAAAGGGTACTTGTTTAAAGGGATCTAGGGTCCCTTCAATAATGTCCTCAGACAATACTATATATTAGTGTATGTACAAAA
>JAPYZC010002093.1:0-22800 GCA_030522665.1 Ichneumoninae sp. A BG-2022a
TGTATTCGACATAATTTTGCGACGAATGTATTCGACATAATTTTGCGACGAATGTATTCGACATAATTTTGCGACGAATGTATTCGACATAATTTTGCGTCTTTGTCCGTATGTCCGGGCGCCATTTTAACTGAACGATAACGACTGTCTTCTTCTTCCATCAATCGGATTGGGCTGTCGACCGACCGTCGTTGAGAGATGCACACTGACTTCGTGGGCGCTGCGAACGCAACCGCCTCGAGACGGTTCGTGTTTTCACATCGGTGGGTGGCAACTGTGACGCCTGACATCGATTGGCGTCGCTGATCGATCCGGCAATGCCGACCATCTATTTTTTCTAGACCTCGACAATTCTAGTGTCGCGTCACGTTGCGTCATAAAAGTTTGCCGAATATCAAAACGATATTATGCCTCTGCCGTTTGTTTGGTTCGTATACAAGTTGAGTGAAGACGTTCGTCGTCAACGCTGATGCTATTTAAGTAAAATATATCACGACGGAAAAGGTGCAGGGCGATTCAATCCAGTGATTACATTTATTTTCGTTTGAGAGCGAATCGACCGAAATTTTTTGTTTGTGTCGGGACTTTACCGCGATGTTTGACGTGTGGCAAATAAAAATCAAGTGAAAAATCAGTTAACGAAAATGGAGTCTTCAATGCGTGAGGATAAGCCGGCTCGACGACACAGAGGTTATCAGGGCCGAGAGGACGATGCCACAGAGACAAGCAAAGCCCCGAGCAGTTATGTCAAACGACAAGATCTCCGCGGCCGTGTTATGGAAAAAAAATCCGAAACAAGGTCAACCTTATTTCCGACACTTTGAACAGACTCTCCGAATACAGACAGGTATATCTGTGACGTTTATTTTTTTCTTTGCGAACTCCTACGCGGTAAGTAATTGTTCTATTGCCTCTGAAGGACACAATTCAGCTGCAGATGGACTTCATCGAGTCAGGAGTTAAGGTGATGTGGAACACTATGGAGCGCATGCGAGATAGCATCAGTGGTGCTCTCGGTGGAGCGAGAGAGACAGGTTGAGAACGTGTTTCACATCACCTAAATTCTCTAATGGCGCTGGAAACGCGGACGAAAACTCGTTCCTTAAAAAAATTGTCGAATAAATTCAACGAAATCGTGTACCGAGTATCGGAAGTGCATGGAGTAAATGTACTGACATTGACGTTTCAAGAATATGATGTAACTTTAGATCGACTTCGTTCTTTCGGGAACTTAATTATCGACTGAGTGGGTAATTTTCATAACTTTCTATTAACGACAAATTTTCACCTGCTGTGGCATGGTCTCTGAAAACAGCGTAGCAAATCTACGTTAGAGAAGATGTGCCGTCACCGTCATTTTTTTGGAAGCGTCAATTGACCAAAAAAATTACCGGCAATTGACTTATTTTTTATTACAGAATATGGTTGTTGTGCCATGACCGTAATTTTTGTTGGGGGTCATAAATATGGTAAAAACAATTTTAAAAAAACCTATCTAGTTGGGATCTGACGGTAATTTTTTTTGTTAACTTTTTACTCTCCGTTGATTTCAAACGTATTGTTCTCCCTCGTTGATTTCTTAATCATTCGTATTTTCCGGTTTATCAATTAATTCATCAATGAAACAATATTATTAAATGAACACAAATTAATTTTTTTTCTGTCTAGGCAGATCGGTACTTTGGTACTTTTGAAATTAATGTCGTTGTTGCGACAATGCGGTAATTTCCGGATCGGTCCATGGACAAAAAAATAACCGGTCATAAAATTGCCGCCCAATTCTAATTTATGCATCGGCTTTCAGCCCATCTCTGGCATACTTAAAGGGTTAAATTTGCAATATTTTCACCTAAAAAGAAAAAAAAGAATATCTGAAAATATCGCAAGAGCTCGATTCGGAACACCGGTAGTGTGTAGTGGAATCACCTACGAGTGTATTACAATACGCGAACGATTCCTCCATTGTCCGTTCCGTACTACGAGACTGCCCGAGAGTGAGAGTACACAATATCTACCATAACAGTCGACACAAACGAAGGGACGAAGAAAAAAAATAAAGATATAGATTCTCTCATTGGCATTCATGGAGCGGAGAGAGATAAAGAGAGTTAACCCCCACGTACTATCGATATGGCATAATACACAAAGTTCTCTCGATCCTATTATGAGTTATCGTGCCATTGTCCGAGAGCACTATATCGCCCTGAATATATCCACCGCGGATTCGCACACACCAGTCTCGAGATCTCTCGTGCATATAATACTCATAGGAATATATATATGTAAACTCTCGGCTCGGACGAGCTGCGAACGGTTTCCGGAGTGCGGCATTCGAGCACTGTATTTCTTACGCTATATATACGACATGTATAGTATACACACTGTCCACTGCGGATCCATGCTCGCGGTGTGTATTGTACCGAAAGATAGACAATTTTTTTTACTTTAAAAAGAATTGCAAGAATGTTGCAAAATAAACAAAAATAAAATGTTGAATAGGAGGGAGAGGAAAGCCGGAGGGCTTTCGGATTCTCGCTCGCCCGCGCGTCCTCGTAATTCATCCTGGAATCGATGTATAATATAAAGACGCGGATAGTAAGCAGGGGGGGGGGGGGGTAAGAGAGCTCGTTTTCATCGGGTTTTATATATAGCGAGGGGAATTAAAAATCTGGCGAGTGCTCGCAGTGGGCGGTTGTGGCCAGAAGGTGGAACGGTAATTCATGTGAAATAATTGCCCGATTGCACGAGAAGGTGGCTGGTTTTCGTTCGCTCGGGAGTTGGCGAGATAAGTCATTTTTTTTTTTTTTTTTGCTTCGACGGACCACTCGCTGGTTTCGTTTAATACAGCGAAGAGAGAAAATTAAGTCTTTATCGGTCACAGCGCCGCGAAAACGAACGGGGGTGGGAATACGAATTTTCAGTCTCAAGTTCGTAGAATTATTTTTCAACGTAAAAGCGGATAAGGCTGGACTTCGCTCGGGAGAAATACTTTTCAGCTTGTTTGTAGTGAATTCGATACGTTGAGACGTAAACAACACGGTCCTCTAGACGTAAACAACACAGTCTCATGCCGACTCAATTGATAGTATTAAAACCACAGGATTAAAAAAAATTGTACCTACAAAATTGAAGAAAAAAAGTATTACAAACTTTACAGACTTTAGAACCAAAGGCGAAGCGTTCAACGCCTTGCGCTTGGTTCTAAAGTGTGTAATTTCTTTCCCTGTTGACAAGTCAACATAAAAGCTTCTCCATCGTCTTACGTACATCTTGGAGTATCTATCTCGCTGCGAACCGCGTAGAGCAATATAAAAAAAAACCGGATGTCCTGGCGACACTTCTGGATGAGTTTCGACTCTCGTGGAAACGAAATTATAGATTTTTTTTTTTGGGAATTATTCATCGGTAAGCGAGCGTCAGAAATTTATGTCCTTCGACACCTTTACAGAATTACAATACATACAAATCGTCTGACGTACAGGCGCAGAGTCGTAACCCTCACGGGACTTACGACGACCGGACGACACCGAGTCGAGTGAAAAATCTAGCCTCGTAAATTGCCTACTCTCGGTTCTCTTCCGAGCGTCCGCGAGCCCGCGCGCGTTATACGATGTGATGGAAAGAAAAACGAAGGGAGAGATCAGCGTTCGTGGTTCATTCGCTTAGGCTCACCACGCACTTTTACACGTGCGTCGGTATTCGACGTGTGCACCGAGGCTTCATAATATACGCTGTAAGTACCAAGGAGAACTTTATGCGGGTCTCTCTCTCTCGCGCGGGGACAATTGCGTTTGCGGGACGACCTGCGCGTACGGGGCGTTCCGTGTCAAATGGAATCGCCTTAGGAGCGAGGGGTCCCAAAAAAAAAGTTCATATTTTTTCGGCCGGTACCTTCGGTTATAGTGAACATTGACGAATTATTTCAGATTTTTTAAATAGCACACTTTGCCCGGCGATAAATAACAAAAATTATTTTCTTTCGATTTTTCAAATCCGTAAACCGTCCGTCGTCAAAAAAAACCTACGAACATTAAATCGAGGTTTTTGAACGTATTTTTGAGTGAAATTTTTTTGATATTTTGTTATAGTCGTTTCAGTGAAATTTCGCCGACCGAGATATATCTGTTTAATTATTTTTTCGTCGAATTGGATACACTTGATTTTGCAAGTAATTTTTTTTACGAACGGATATGAACGCTCGTGCAACCTGATAAAAAAATTGCGAGGGGGGATGATTTTGGTTGTTAACTTGGCGTAGAAAGTCTCGTGCATGAGGACGAGCCTGCTGGCTCTATCTGCATACGGTATAATACAATTTACAACGCCTCGTCTCACCCCGCGCTCAAACATCGTCTCTCGTGGCTGCAACTGGGATCTCTCAGCTCTGAGAACTGAGAGCTCGAAGTGTGCCTAAGATAGTCAGGACGTCACACGGAGGCACGACCGGTGGCACTGTACGTGTACCTAATCCTATACGCGAGTTGCGGTTCGCCGCTTGATGGGAACCTGCGAACTTTTGCGTCTTTTCATTTTTTCATGTTTTTTTTTTAATTTTATTTTTTACCTTTGGGAAAGAGTCAAAGCTCTTCAGGCTTCGTCAGCTGCCTGGCTACCGCTCTTCGCGTAATATCTTACGCAAATGGGGGGGGACGAAGAGGACGTGGTGTTGTGCTGCGGGTGTCGGGTACACCTGCTGACAATATATGTACGGCGAAAGGTGATTAAGGGCCAAATCGAGAGTCGTCAACATCGAATTAAGCTCAATGTTAAACCTTCATAAAGAACTCGATTGAGTGCATCAGTTTGAATTATTTCGGATAACCGAGTTTGAGCTTTGATATGAAATGAGCTTGAACTTTGTTTATGAAGTATGTGAAAACGTTTCTATGAACTGAGCTGGAATTGTTGTACGTAGAAACTTTGAACTTTTCTAGTAACTAACTTTGAACTTTTTTAGCAACTAACTTTGAACTTTTCTGTTGTCCAATTTTGAACTTTGGTGTGAATTAACTTTGAACTTTTCTATGAACTGAGCCGTTGTATGAACTGTACCGCCTTCGACGTTCCTCGTCGATTTTTCTATCCGCCTCGTAGATCGCTCGGCGTGTACGAGCCGAGAGACTCCGGGTATTGCCGTGCAGCAATCAGGGAGCCCAAAGCGACGGGGACAAACGTTCCTCCACCCACGCGCGGATACGGTAAGGCGAAGAGGAGAGTGGAGAAAATAAAAAATAAAAAAAAGATAACGAAGAAGAAAAGATAGAGGTGTACGGTGTTGTATCCCTGGGGGGGAACAGAACATGCGTGGACCGTACGCCCCGGTTGGCGTGTCGCGCTCGGGCGTGTACGCAATTTGTCTCGTCCTCGGATAATTACGCCATTATGGCTGGCCCCTGCACGTCCTTATGCCTTCGGTCTTACCTGTGGACCTGTAGATAGAGATATAGTATATACATACATGTATAGATATATCTATAATATACCCCAGTATAGAGAACGCTCTCACAGGGCAAAATGTGCCTCCGCAGCAGGAAAATATCAAGAGGACGTCCAGTTAGATAGATAGAACAGCGTCCGCGTGTGGATGAAGGAAGCGCAGAGACGGGGAGGGAGGGGGTAGGACGGGAGACATAAGAGAAAATGAATGAACTGACGGGTTGTCGTTTGTGCTACTCTCTCGGATGAGAACTTGAAAGTCCGCACGGGCGAACGCTTAGCAACCGAGAACTCTCCGGCTATCTTAATTAATACGCGGAGCACTTAACGTTCCTCTGATTTATGCCATCCGGCTACGGGGGCGATCGAGTGACTCTTTTAATTTAAACATCCCGCCAAAGAAGAAGGAGAGGAGGAAGAAGATCGAGATAAGAAAGAAGCTCCGAGATAGACAAAGTTGCAGATTTTAAAGAAATAACATAAAAACATGGAAATTATGAATCCGCGATGACATTTGTGTGCAATATTTTTTACATTCTACCAGAGTATAAATTTTTTTATAAAAAAAAATGTATTATCAGTCGACCGGTGAGGATCTTTTTTTGACGATTAACTTTTTTTGAAGTCGATGTAAAGATATCGACACGACGATTAATTGTTTTCAGGTCGAAATATGATTTTGAAAAATAAGTGAAAAAACCAATATAATGATAATAATTGCGATGGAAATTTTTCGATTTAATTTAAGGGCAGATTCGTCGTCCATTATCGTTCGGGTTTTAACGTTAGAGGATAGCGCGAAGGAATCGAGTAGCGATGTTAACCGAGGGCAGTCGTACCCCCTCAAGCTGTGCGGTATAATTACGGGACAATTAGGCGTTTACCACGTTTCGCCAATTACCCCGGCAGGTATCGCGCGGTTAGCCACGACCTGTGTGGCGCGCGTCCTCCACCTAATAACTATGCCTCTCTCGCTACTCTACGCTCGCTTCGGTAGAGAAGTGCATGCGACTAAGCGCAACAACACTGCGTGCAAGTAGCCAGCGATGATTTATGGGTCCTCCGCGGATGACCCTTTTTCATGCGTTCGAAAAATAAAATAAAATAAAATAAAATAAAATAAAATAAAATAAAATAAAATAAAATAAAATAAAATAAAATAAAATAAAATAAAATAAAATAAAATAAAATAAAATAAAATAAAATAAAATAAAATAAAATAAAAATGTGTGTACAAACATTATCAGTTTCACGCCGATTTTTCGCTGTTTTGAGGAAACGATTTTCATGAATCGGTTCACACGGGAGTACCCGGAGACGTCGGGACACGAGCGTCCGGTGCAACCTCGAACATCTGCATAATATCTGTCTGCCCTTGCTCCGGTGTGCGCGGTAAACGCGCGTCTGCGAAATTTAACATTCTCTCTCTGATTTCCTGTCAGTCGCACGGAGACGCTCGCGATCCGTGTGAAAGTTACTGCAACATTTTTTTATTTTCGTTTCGGGCAACATCGCAGTTATTACGCGAAATCAAAAGGTCGATGTCCGGTGTGTATCGCATATATCTGTATACATCGTGCGGGACTTTTAGATCGTGGAAAAAAAAATGCACGTATACGTCGAAATTGGACCGTGGGCACTATACTCGATTCTGGATCTTACAAAACTCGTTCGCGAGTTCACGAGAGCAGACGATACATTATATTGTATATACACCGGTATTACAACTTTGCGCGTGTGCGTATATCTGGACCGGATTTCCGGCCCGAGGCACGAGACGACTGTATATACGGGAACGATTAATAACATTTAATTCCATCGTATCCCTCAACCCTTTTAATAATTTTTTTGATTACTTTTTGCTTCTCGAAGATTCACTGTCATTTCGTTTCATTCGCGCCTCGGCAGTGTCCCGGCGTGGGCGATGCAAACCCCCCGCGGTTTCACGAGGTGCGTCGACCCCCGCGGGCGCGTTCACCGATTTCCGAGAAGTCAAAAGACCGAGTCGCGCACGCACAGCCGCGAGTGCGTTATTTTTTTTTATTTATTTTTTTTTCATTTTTTAAGGTATAAGAACGCAGAAGGCTTGGTGGGTACGTAATATTTCAACGCCGATACGCAGCGCCCGGTGAAGTTGACCTCGTTGCGGAACCGCGAACCGATGCTCCGTCGTTTACGAGTCACAATGGAGCCAATCAGCGAAGGTTAATTACCGTCGACTTTTGCGCTTCACGGGAGCTCGTTAGATCGCTGATAAATTGACGAGTCGATGAAGTGTATTCAAAGTTTTTATGTCGCGCGTATAATTATCGCCGGCGATCTTTTCACGTCCGAAGTCCTCCGAGTTGAGTTTTACCCGGTGAAACGCACCCAAAGGGAGCGTTTTGCCGGGACAAAGGAGTAGATTGTTAGATTGTAACGATTTAATGTATATTTTTTAAAAATTTGCAATACGGATTATCTCCGGTGAAAAAAAAATGATTCTAATATCAATAATAAATATTATGATAATTGTAGAGTTTCGAAAGTTTTTCAAATTTCTATCGCGAAACGAGAAAAAGGAGTAAAAAGTTAATACAAAAAAAAGGAGCAACGCAGCCGTAATCGACAACGGCAACAAAGAGATCCGGAGGTAATTGTGAGGCCTGAGCTTTGCCCCCGTTGAGCCTGGCAATTGTTCGTCGCCGTCACGCGAGGAACTTTCTTCTTTCCATCGGACCCGAGAACCGGGTGCTGGCGGGCGCGCCGTAGTCCGGGGCTACGAAAGACGAGGTATTCGGCCGGTCTTCCTCAGGCTCCTTCGGGGGAGAGCCTGGAAGAAGGTAACCCGAGAGCCGCGAGTCGGGGCACCAAGATGCATCGCTCGGGTGGAATCGAGAATTCGATATCTCTGCGGAGGCGGGGTACGAGGGCGGACGAGCTGCGACGGGAGGAGGCCCGACCTCGGGCCGGTGCTGGTTTCGACCTCGTTCCCCGTTACCTGGGATAACCGGCGACGAGAGTCGCACGAGAGTCAAGGCTGATCGAGTTACTCCCGTGATCGATATGCCGGGGGAGGAGAACCGAGCTGACGCACAGGTACACCTCTGTCTCAAGTAGGCCGACGATTCTCTCCCGCACTTCCGGGATTTAGCGTGCTGCGACGCGACAATTCCGTCAGGCGCATCGACCCAATTATTATTGATTATTGTCAACCGTTTAAGAATCGAAGATTTCGCGTTGTAGGATAGAGCGGGGAAAAATGGGGCAGTGGGGCAAAACGCCATATTCCAATCTCATTTTTGGATGGGACAATGGGACAAAACGGGACAGACAAGCCGGCTGTATCAATAGGGCAAAATGGGACAACCAAAAATGATTGGGAACTTGCGTTTTGCTCAATGTCCCGTTTTGCCCCGCTGTCCCATTTTGCCCCGCTCTACCCTACTGTATCATATTGGGGGGAGGGAGGAGGGGGAAGGGATGGAGATATCGTTTTGAACGGGTTAAACTGGACCTTTATACGGGTATAGCTTCGTTGGAGTAATATATCTTTTGAATCTTTGAAACGGCTCGATGGATCTTCGTCAATTTTTGTATGACATCCTTGGAGGCTTAAGGAGGATGTATCGTTGCCATCGTCATTAGATTAGCATCTGAATTTTTTGACATGCTATAGTTACAGTGCATACTACAATATCTGTAAAAGTAGAGGGTCGGTTACCCGACATTTCGATGAAATAATAATTCGTGAAAATCTAGGGACCTAAACGCGATTCTGCGATCGAGTCACGTCGTACGGAGCGTTGCCTCCTACGTTGCAAATTGGTTGACTTTGTCGATTAGATACATAAAATACACCAACATTTCGGCGGGAATTTAACGATTCCACACACATTGTTACGTTCTCGTGGAATAAATAACGCGCGAATTTAGTTTTGGGGCGGATATTATTAGTACAATCGCAGCTAAATATCTCGAGCACGAATATTCATACGCACGAGCTCGCAGAAAGTCCGATCAAGACTCTTTTCATCAGTCCGTTCGTCATTTGTCATTTGTAATTCCAGTCATCTACACCCAGAAAAATAATTTATTTGTTGGCCACAATTTATTTGGTTTAAGTAAAATATGTATTCGATTTAAATAAATATTTATTTCATTTAAGTAAGTAATTACTCAATTTTAATAAATATTTATTTAAATCTAACAAATATTTTATTTAAACCAGATAAACGGTGGACGTCAAATAAATTATTTTTCTGGGTGTATGTAATATCGTGTGTCTCGGTCCATCCTCATCTCTGTATTCGTTACAATATCATAAAAACGTATTGTCACCAAGTACTTCGAATAGAAATCTTTAATGATCTGGGCTGAGGTATCGAGTTGCGCTGGGCTCTTCCTACGCAAAATCGTGGCTGCCGCACAAGTTAAACACCACGTATGAGAGCGCTGCCTATCCCCCACCCCAACGATACTCGCTTCTTAAAACCCAGACTCGAGATCTTTTTTTTTTCACCGAGTACGCGAAAAATATTACCTTTGTGGTTATTAAATCAAATTTGTTGTGGACTTTTGGTTTATTCATTGTATTGCATCTGAAAAAATCGGTGATACGATGTCTTCGGCGTTTAGTCACGCCGGCGCGATTGTATATTGCAATGTTGAGAGAAAAGGGGAAAAGGTTGAATTCACTTTTTTTTTTCAATTTTTTTTACACATATATACGATGATGAACCGTCGCCAGAATCCGTAGGAACGTCGTTCCCGTCGTCGGACGCCTCGGTTCCCTTGGTTTCACGTTCGCGAGATCATAAATTCACGCAAACCTCCATAAATTGCCGCGCTGGGCGAGTTCGGGAGGCCACAAGGTTCCGCGCACTCTTCTCCTTGGTAGGGAAACGAAACTGTTCGTCGTCGGCGAACACCCACCGCGAGTACTCTCGCGAGGACTTTGTCAGCGAATACTTCCCCAAAAATCGTGGCCACGATTCATCACGCGCGATCGCAACGTAAATTTAAAAAAACAAAAATATGTTGCAGAATGAAAAAAGAGTTAGAGGGGCTTGGTAATTAAACGGTGCCACCCAGTAATGCGACGGTGCTAAACGATCCTCCGGCACATGAGAATAGTAAGCGTGCGACGACCTCCTCGAGAACATCGCGAAAGTTCGCCGTCCCGGAATCCTGCGGTGGTTGTAACGGTGGTTCATCCAGTACAGGACACGATTTAACTACTATCGAAATAAACGGTGAAACAAGAGAATAGGATCGAAATCGTTAGGGTGGAACGGGGTGGTTTGGAATCAGGACTGTTCATTATTGATATTGCTGACTGTTTAGATCGTTGAGATTGTTGACTGTTTAGACCGTTGAGATTGTTGACTGTTGTGACTATTCGCGGTCATTATTCTGAAGCAAGTAATTGATTTATTACAACTAAATCATAAAAGAATAGAGTGCGCTGCAGTTGAAGGAATGTAGTGAAGAACACACCGTCCAAAAAATGCTGCGTGTAATATAATGATAGGTTTAAGATAAGAGAGAGTAAGAGACTGGAGCCGAGAGCCTGCAGTTTCGGAGCCAACGAGCCCAGGACCACCATTCCGGTAAGTCGGACCGTACAGCAGCATCCGAAGCATCAACCTGTACGGCGGAGACGCAAAAAGTTAATGAAATAATATCAATGCGGAACGCGTATCGCGGGGGTACAAGTAGTGGGCCAAACTGGTATTCTATATAGAATATATACGTGCCTCGGCTGAGCAGCCTCGGTGCCTCGTCTCTCGAATCCGTCCCTTCTATATACAGTTCGAAGCTCCGATATACGCATCCACATTCGCCCAGTGGATACGGCCACGTTCGAGTCAGACGACGCTCTCCCCGGTTTCACGGGCGAAAAAGGGACGCATTCCGGCAGGGAATCCCACGAAAACCTTCGATCCCATTATTATTAAACCTTCCTGGGAAGGGCAGCGAGAAAAATGTCTAATTAGCGAAACTCAATCGGGACCCGAACGAATGCCGGATATTAGATTTAGGATGAAAAACAAACTGCGGTACGTCGGAATAGCGATATGCTCTGAATTAATTTATTTACTTTGTTTTAGTGAAAAACAAAAATCTTGATATTTTAATGAAAACGTGTTCAGAATGTTCCAAAACGTCGAAAAATCACATTCAGAAAAAAATGTCCGGATGTATATGTGTACGCGTGTGTGAACGTGTGCGTGTGCGTGTGTGGGTATGTGTATAAAGTATGAATCAGACGCGAAAGATTCAAACCGCAGTAACCTGAGAATTCCCCGACCGATCAAGCTGAAATGTTTCTACAACATTGTATAAAAAAATATGCACTCGTTATTTTGCACGCCATTTTTTGTTTCATCAAAACTGTTTTTTCGCGTTCTAACTCTCACAATGTTTTAGCTATCTGGGAAAAACCGCGTACATATACAAATGAAATATGATCACCCAATGATCCATATGAAATTTCGCGAGAATCGATGGAGCCGTTTAAATTTTGTCATTTTGATTCTTTTTTTAATTTCGTGAAAAATTAGTATTTTACTCTAAACGTGATTTTCCTCGTTAAATGTTCATTTATGAATAGAATAAGTGTTAGGTTCGTGAACTGCGTGAAAAAGTACATGGCATAACTCCTAGAGCGACGATTAGCGAAAAAAGTTTATCAGCAATTTTTATAGCGAATATTGCAAACATGATTAATTTTGCGTATTTTCTAATCCTAATTTCTTTACTTCCCGATGGTATCGCACAAAAATCAGGGTGCCGATCATGTTCTGCGGCATGAAATACAGAAGATAAAGTATCATTTATATTTCTTGAGTAAAAGTCGAAAGTGCCAAAAAAAAAATTCAGAAGCGCATAATTCCATGCACTTTCCCGCGCCGAGCATAAATCCGACAAAGTGAAGCGCGACCTTGGTGGATTTTCTCGCGGTAAACCTGAATCGGCCAGTTTATTGCATCAAAGTCAAACACGACGTTGACGTTGAAAAAAGTTGAAAATTTACATTTTCATATCCTTTCCTTTTAAAAGCTGAAAATTGAAATTTTTATATCGCTGTCTCATAATATTCCTTTATCCGCGAAGCTTCCTATCTCTATGAGGAAGCCAAAAATATAGCAAATTCTTTCTCATAGAAGAAGCTTTGCGAAAAAAGAAACATTACGACAAAATTATATGAAAATTTCAATTTTCAACTTTTATGAGAAAGTGATATGAAAATGTAACGGATGGCCGCATGAGTCAGGAGACGCGTAAATGAAGAAGTACTTGACGAATTAATATATTTGTGAGGTTATTAATTAGATGTTTGATCGGAGCAGTGTAGCATTCCATATACCGGTCGGAGCTGAACTGCTTGCCGCGGGCATGAAGCAGAGAGCTTCGCGCTCGCCTGTAGAAAGGACCAAAGTTACGGCTAATAAGCGCCGCGATCTATTGATAAGGCCCTTTTTCACCTCCGTATGGAGACGAAGCGGAAAATAATTACTCGAAGAGGCCGTTACAAAAATTTCAATTTTCAACTTTTATGAGGAAGCCATATGAAAATTTCAAATATTAACTTTTTTATTATTATTTATACACCGGGATTCTCCTGCAACCTTTAACACAAATTCTGCAATACCCGCAATTTCTTGGAGACGAGTCGGATTTTCTTTTACGGGAGTTTCGCCAATAGAGCGGGGAAAGCATGGCCATGGGAGTCACACACGGCTGTACCGAGGCGATTCCTTAGCGGTACGTCGGTACATAATGTCTCCTTCCTTCACGTTGCGGGTGCGGACACAGGGACGTCAGCCGCAGCTTGGACGCAACGAACGAACGGTACGGAGACCGGGTTATCGAGCAATCTTTCGAACGGTGTTCCGTGCGCGAGAGTACTTCTCCTTCTTCATCGCATCACAAGAAGAACAAGAATAAGAGGCAGAAGAAGAAGGCGGTGCACGGGGCGTCTTCTCATTCTTCTGCCTCTTCGTCTTTCTCTGCCTACAGTTCAATCTTCCTCCTCCCAATGTAATACCTACATCCGAACTTTCGATATACTTCCTCTCGGTCCATCGCCCGGTGAGATAACGAAATAAGTATTTTTTTATTTCTTTTTCATCGTTTCCAGCAACTCTGCCAATATCGGCGAATCGACTTCCTCTCGCTGTTCTTTATTTTTATATTTATTTTTATTTATATTTATTTTTTCGCTGCGTTTCCTTGGCCCCTTTCAGTTTTAAGTCGAAGCGAGACGCGAGATCCGCCAAGTACCGTTCGAGGCGGCATCAGCCACCGCTGTAAATTCGTGCCCCGATGCCGGTGCATCAACGACTGACGACGATGCACCGGAGACCATGCGCCCGAAACTGTTGAATCTCATAACGACAACTGAGAATCTAAACGGTGTAAGTTTCATGCCAAAGTGCGGAAATTTAAGCCCTTTTGGTTCCGAGCCGGCGATTTTATTCCTCTCCGCTCTGCGGATGAAGGGAGAGAAAGAATCAATGACGTGCCGGGCCACCAGCGTGTATAAAATATCTCGATCCTTTTCTTCTCTTTACGCCGCTCTCTCTCTCTATATCTCTCTTTCTTTCTCCTCCCCACGACAGACTTATCTCTTAAGCGTCATTCCTCGTTTTTATACACCGCAGCCGCAACAGCTCGCTCGGAACCCTCGCGCTCGATCCACTCCACGAGACGTATACGCAAGATCGATCACTAATTTTATGGGGTCTTGAATCGCAATTGCGATGCACTTTGGCTCTGGGCCTTCCCGGGCCTCGCTACGAGAACCATGTACCGTTTTACTTTCCCGAGCGTCAGATACACCCGAATAAACGTTGTTTATCTTTTTTTTCCAATTTTTTCTTTTTCACAAAAATTCATACGTTTTCAAAAAAAAAATTTCGGCAGTTGCTATAATAATTTTTTTTGTACCAAGTTTCGTTTCCACAATTTTTTTTTATATCATCCACAATAAATGTTGTCCCAAAATAATTTTTTTTTCTCAAAAAAAGAATAGGGATGAAACCTTAAACCTAATTACGTAACAAGACTTGTTTTTTTTTTCATAAAAAAATTTGGTAAGAAAGTCTGGCCGATCGTCTCGTCAGCGATGGCTACTCTCGCGATCGTTGCCTGCATTAAACATACACCGCGCATAGCCAGCTTCCCCGCTGATCAAAGCAGCGATGTACAGCGTCCAACAGACCTGTGCGGGGGGCGGGGAGGGGGGGGGGGAAGATCGGGCGTTTGCTCTCTTCAATTCCACCACTGGCTGAATAAAAACCAGTCCCATTTTCCACGCGTACAACCGATCTGACGCCCGTTTACGGCATCGTCTTGTCTTGTCTGCCTTTTCCCCTTCTAAGCATCGGGTCTATAAAGGTGTTTCTGAGTGTGCGCGCGCCGCGCGCAATCTAAGATCGGTCGCAGTTGCATCTCGCACACGGAGAACTCTCGGATAGCGTGGACATCGATCGTAAGAGCTCCTCTAGCCGATACCGCACTTCTCGTCGATCGGATCGGCGAAGGGGAGAGAGAGAGAGAGAGAGAGAGAGGGGGGGAGAGAGAGAGAGAGAAGCGAACACGCCTCGCTCTCGTCGAAGTCCCGGCTTTTATATCACCCGCATTATAAACAGTGTAGAGCGGACGTAATAAATCGATCTGGCGCTAATTCGTGGCCGCGCCTCCGCGCCGATTCCGTACCGGTCAGCCTCCGGTGCGCCGCAGCCCGTGAGGAGAGAGAACGCCAGGCACGTAACGGGTCCTCGGCGTGTCGGTACATCCACCGGGTCGCGAAACGACTACGTATCGATGCCGGTGTACAGACCTATAACCGAGACAGAGGGAGAGAGAGAGACGAGGCTCGACCGATCCGACACATAACTCGAGCGAACGCGCCGGGAGAGACTCTTTTTCGATCTCCACCATGACGGCCTGGAATGTCGGGATTATGCTTTTGCCGGGTATAACTCTTTCCTCGAGTTTCGCATTACCGATGGCATAATGCGGCTTGCTCCTTTTCTTTTATCCTTTTAATTTCTTTATTTCTTTTTCTGCGGTCAATCGGTGGAGGGATCGGTAGAGTCTTGTGCAGTAAAGCGTTAATTTTTTTCTCGCTTATTGAGTATACCGTTATTTATTTTTGAGGGCGTTTGCACCTTACCAATTTTCTTAAAATTGTTTTTGGAAAAATGTATCTTTCGTATGCACCATATAAACCGTATATATCATATCGCACCCTTAGAACAACGGTGGAACGACTTATATGACAATCCCATAAGAGATGTTACACTGTTGTTCTAGGGGTGCGATATATAAACCGTGAAAAAATTATCAGGACCTTGCTCCTTCGTTCGGTCGTCGAATTCTTTCGCCGTATCTCATGATCGTTATTGCGCCGGAGGAAAGAAGTGTCGCGTTGTCTCGAACCTCAACCATCGGACGATCGCTCCGAACTTATAGATACACTTTTTCTCCACCGTCGCGCACGTGCCGCTCTTCTTTGTTCCCTTATTTATTGTTTTTCGCTGTCTCGATAATCGTCGATACTTTGTGATTTTTTTTGTCCTTTCGTGAGCTCGAGACGATTTCTCGGAGCGTACTTAAGGAAGATCGTACATCTATGCCCGTAGAATCGGGATAGTTTGCGCTCAATCTGGTGCGGAAGGTCTGCCGCGCGTGGCGACGGTAAAACTGTGGAACTTAACGTGTCCTTTTACGATTGATCGGCAGCAGCGTTTCTCGTCGGGGTTCGACTTTATTCTAAAGTCGTATAGTCGACTCTTAAACGTCGTTCGTGCCGACTACAAAGCGCTTCGAAGTTTTTCCCGGTTTTTTGCGCGTAAGCGTGCCGACCGGTGAGTCCGCAAAGGGCGGCGAAGACAAGAGGAGTCGGAAGGGAAGCGAAAAATAGCGAGGAGAATCGACATATTCGCGATACTCGATCGCCGAAGGATGTCGGGGGGGCAGAGGAGAAAGATCGGCTCTTGTCGGCGATTCTATACCAGGATCAAGGTGTCCGGCGAAACACGTCCTTGCCCCCGATGGGACTTCCTCGGATCTCTTCCAGCCGCAGCCTCCTCTCTCTCTCATCGGTTTCGCCAAAAATCTATTCTAATTACACGATTTTCTTGCTCAAGCGTCCATCTCGCACAGCGGGAGTAACCATTTTGAGAGGTTCAATCACTCGCTATCCCGCGGTCGTTAAACTGTCGGCAGCTATGTCCTTACCGATTTATTTCTCTATCGATTATCCAACCTGGGTGGCGCCCGTGAATATTTCTTTGTATCGACGGATTTATAAGACCTAAAAATTTCATTCCGAATCCGTCAAAATTGGAACCATTGTTTTGCATTTTTTCCACCTTTGATGCTACGACGGGGGAGAGGGCAGGGAGGGTGTTCAATAATACCGCGCCATGGTGACGCATAATAGAAAAAAAAGATTCGAACGAAAGTTGTCGAGCTTACTGTCCATGCATTTGTAATACCAATTATTTATTATTTATTATTTTTATTCGTTACACTGCTAGACAAAAAACAAACCGGTAGGCGATATATATATATGTATATTCAAAGATCGTACAAGATGCCCGTGTCAACGTTGATTCTCGACCACAGCCGCTAGATCCGAGATCTTCGATCTTAGCCGCAAGGCCCTCTAATTACGCAGGCATGAGAACACTCTGCATATGTGTATTTTTTTATTTCTTTTTATTTTATTTTATTCTATATACATATTTTTTTCTATTCCCATATGCCGACGGTGGCACCTGTCTTCGAGAGTGAGTTACAAGCCGCCCGGTCTATATCTATCGGTTCGATCGTTCATCCTCCCGCTCGTCTGTACGTGTAAACCAGTGGGGAATTATTCTAATGGCGGACAGTCGGTAGCGTTTACACGGGCACCCGGGAGCCCTTGTCACTTCCTCCCAATCACCGTGAAAAATCGTGTTCTACACGGTATTTGCATAAACAAAATGTCGTAATCAGTTGGTTACAAACTACGTTAATGCCGGACGAACGATTCGAACAAGCAGCTCATCTTCCAGTGTTAATTGGAAGAATCTCGAGGGAGAGATCTATCGATAGGCGAAGGAAAAAAAATGAAATAATCCTACCGAAGTAGTGGATTCGAAATATATTTTTAAAACTTTTTTTATTTTTTTTAAACATTTAAAATTTTTAAAAATCCAAGAATTACGATCTTGATGGGCTCTCGAATGACTAATACAGAGCGGAATATACAAGAGCACAAGTTACGCGGAGTGTGTATGCCTCGGGTTGCCGCAACGGTAGCCAAACAGGGCAGGGTAGGCGAGTTCGATAGCTCCGGGCGAACATATCGCGTCAGCTAATAATATAAACATTGATTAATTAACCATTTGCTGCACACGGCTCGACCATCTCGCTCTTCCTCGAGCGCATATGAACGCTGGTATTAATGAAACCTGCGGCAGTACCTGCAGGTAAAAAGAGAGCTGCGAGAAAAAAGAATCATCTCCGAGTACGCGGGTAGAATGAGAAACGAAAAAAAAAAAAAATAAGCGGAAAATAAAACGAGTAAGGTCTGTATCGAGGTTACACGAGAGCATGGTCGACGATTCGACGGAACATAAATCCGTAAGGCGAATATTTATCATACTGTCTGCCAATAACGCGGGAGCGTGTATTATTTTGTTGTACAATTCGAGACTCGATGTGCTGACGTCAATGCGCGGCTGAACTCCTTTAGAGCGAAAAGTTTCCTACCGAAATATATTTTTTATTTTGTTACACGTAAAATTACTTTTCGCTCTTATTACTTTGCCTGACGACATCGACACTGTTCATTTGCATGATGTTTCGAGACTTCCATCCTGAATACGAAATTTATTGACCTCAAAAATATTAATGTTGGAAAATCATTAAAAGTATAAATATGTTCTCATAAAAAAAGTACATTCAATATTTTTCAAACACGAACTCATTTTTATAGTAATGGGTAAACTGATTAGTAGCAAATTTTTAGGTGAAAATTGTCTACATGAAACATGGACATTTTTGAGATTGGGTCGAGATAATCTATTTTTAATATCTGCGACCAACATCTACTGATTACGACGTAAAAAAAAAAATTCGATGAAATGGCAAGAACACGCAAATATAAGAGTGCCCTAACATAGTACGCTGAACAACGGGCCGGGGTGCGAGAGGTGCCCTGTAATACCGATTCCAGCATTGATTAATTAACCGTTTGATGTATCGTCTATTGCGGTTCCTAGCAGAGCCGAGATCTCGCGCGAGCGATGAAAGCAATATCTTCGTACGCCGGGCGCAAGATGAAGATAAAGTGAAATCGATTTGCTAATTCAATCCGGTGGCCTCGGCGCGGGTTCGTTGGATCGCGCTTGTTATTATAGCTTGTAGTTTTCACACACAGCTCCGCTGTACGCAATAAGCTGAACGAAACGGGACTCTCGGGAGGCTCTCTTTCTTCCTCGTAGCGCGATATATTCCACGTCGTTTTGTATACATAGCTGTGAATACTAATCTCAATAATCCGTTATTACCTATTGATCATTAGTCATTATTCGATCGATAATACCTCGTAGATTGCCACTTTGATTTCAAGAGTTACTCGCCGTAGCATACATGAGATGTCGGTAATGAGGGTCCCAATTACCATTGTTAAAAAAACATCTGTGATAACCCTTTTTTTAGACAGTTCATTATTTCCTTTAACATTTTTCGAGATATATCTGAACATATTTATTTTAGAAGAAACATCTTGCAACGAAAATTGTAGGTTACGATAATGTGCATCTTTTATGTTATATACATTTTTATGATACACTCTATATTTTTCAAGTCATTTTCATAAATCAAAATGCACATAGTGTTTATTTAGGTAAATCCTTCCCCATTACGCAAAAGTATGTATAACTCGAAAACTATTGGTTCTATCGAAAAAATGCATAGAACATAATAGCTACATACTTCCGAGATCTACAACTTTTGTTCGAAGTTTTTTCTTATCGGATGAACCATTTCCAAGATATCTCGTAAAATGTGGTCCAAACAATCGAAAGAACTTGTGTGTCGTCAAGTAATGCATAAAGCTCTTTCCTTCCAAAGAATCACACTGTACAAGGCTCGTACTGCCCCAATGTCCCCCGCGAGCTTTGAAAATCGCCTCGCAATCCTCGTCTCTCTGACACGGGATCATTCACCATCGCGGATTGCCCATATGCCCATTCTCGAGGCTGTAAACTCTAGTAGGATAAAACCGTGAGTAACGAAAGGCAGTGGGCGTACTGGAACGATCTATTGTGAAAATGCTTCGAAGGTGTCTAGCGCCAGCCACGCTTCGTCGCCGAGAGTTACAGCCTCGACGATCCGTGATGGAGTCGACCCGCATTATTCATTCGATTATCTCGCACAATCGTCGTCGTCCAGGGCTCGGGTCCACCCGGAGGATGCGTTAGGTAGTTTCTCGTCTTCGTTCGTTTCTGGGGTCGCCGGGACCTCGGGACCCGAACCGGTCTATGAGGCTCGTCGCGTGGATCATTGCCGTCCTAATGGCGGATATTAAGTGTGAACGATAATACAGCGATAGACTCGTGTAAACGTCCCTTGAGCCAGTGTTTAGCATAAAGAAACAATGGGGAAACGACAATGGGCCTCGAAAGATAGCTTTCTCGCCGTACGCTAATGATCCGTCTACTACACGAGTACAGATTTCTAAGGTGTCACCTCTCGGTGTGTATCCGTCTCCATCTTATTCCATCCTGATGCAACAGTAAAACAGCAGTCTCGCAACTTACATTGTCCAGGTCGAACACCGGTCGTAAATAACGTTCGTCGACAGGCCATAACGCACAGACTCTCGACACTACCTACGTTCTCTCGCAATCCGATATAATTATATCGAACTTGGTATAATTTGCATTTTTTTCTTTTTTTTTTTCTACGGTAAAAAAAGAAAACGACCGCGTACGCAGGAAGCTCGTATGTAATGAAGAGAGCATCGCCTCCGCTTTTACGCTGACTGCATGGAAATAGCACAAGATAGCTCGTAACGTAAAATTATTATCTCTTAAACAAAATGATTTTAAGTCTTATAGTCGTGGCAGGTGAGATAGGAGAGCGTTTCATGAGTGGCTTTCTTTTCTCTTCGACCGTCATCAAGAGACCCGGAATTTATATTTTCCTCTTGGAACCCGTACGGCTCCCGAGGAACGGAGAATATTGAGGCGGCGTTGAGAATATACATAAAAAAATATTTTTAAATTAAAAAAAACGGGAGAGAAGAGAACGAGGTAGCCAGCGGGCATGCGGGAACAACTCCCGACGGCGTTGGTCTGTCGGCGGTGCTTCTCGGGTTGCCCCCACACCGCCCATTGTCCTGTAATTAGGTGGCCGTTTGAAGATGGAGATCGCGGCAAACGCGGGTGCTACGCGTTAATAGAGGCGCCCGGGCCTATCATTACGCGTAATACGGACGTAATGCGCGCGGACGCGAGCGTTGCACACCTATCTGGAACCCCTTCGTTCATTCGTGCTCTTCGGGTTCCAGTTTCCTCTCCTCTTCCGAGCGGGCATAAAAGGCACAGCCCGCGCGCTAGACGCGGACGCGTGAAGCGCGCACTCTTGAGAAATTTATTTCTTTTCTCGAGTCCGGAGGATGGAAAACAAGGACGAGGAGGAGGTGCCCGTGGAGATGCTGCGTCCGGGTTCTGAGACGTTGGAACAAAAAAAGATGCGACGAAAAAAAAAAAAGTGGAATATAGGTGGGAATGCAATAATTAGAGCTTACATAGAGCTTCTCGATAAAAAAGGTCATTTATTTAAGTTTAAGTCATTTTCAGTGTTGTTTATTAAATAGGACGTTGATGTAAAAACGAAAGCTTCTTTATTTGTAACTTGAACAGGACAGGACTTCTTAGCAACTGACTCGGAGAAACTCGGTACGTGAACATAGGTAGACTGTGTCTCATCAGTGACAACGAGATCGACTCAATTATCACAACATTCAGTTTCTTCCATTTTATAATAGTAATCGGCAAAATTTTTTTTTTTTTCCGATGCGAATTACATTGTGCACGAAAAGTTTGCATCATCAAGCTTGTCTGGGAGTCGATCATCGGTTTACTGAAACGATTAAAATGAAAACCCTTCGACAGTTCGGATACATTATTGCTCGACACGGCTTATGTTGCCAAACTGGCCGTCGCCGTCTGAATTACCCTACGGTGTTTTTTTCCAAAGACCAAAGTTTGCTGGATAGAGCATAAAATCTCCTACAATCGAGTCCCGTGCAACTATGATCCCGTTCGACGCACGGCTTCCGTGATAATTCCATTTCCTGTCCGCAGCGACGCACGAGGCTGTACTATTATTACGTACGCGCAACAGAAGTCCATATTAGCCGCACGCTCTCGCCGGTGTACGAGCATAATAACGACGATTCTTCTTACTCTCGGCTACCTACCTTCGCATGTTGTCTTGTGTGTATGCAGCAATCGTAGGGCAATCTAGTCGTCCATTGCCACACCTCGGCAGCAGGATGAGTGTCCGTATCCTCCTCCTCATCCTCCTCCTTCTCCTCCCCCTCCTCCCCCTCCTCCACTTCCTCCTCCTCTTCTTCCTCTTCCTCCTCCTCCGCTTTGCACGATGTGAAACCGATAATGACGATAATAATTCCAACACACAACTCCAGCGAGCTGCGTACTGTCCGTTCGAGAGAAGGATTTTCTCGGCGAGTTTTCACCTATCGGAGTGTTCGCTCATGAAACTAAGAAGCTGCAAAGGCGTCAGTAGCTCCAGATACTTTCAAATCCGCATTTCTGATTCTCATTATAATTTATTATAATTTATTTGGTATTAATGATTTTATCAAAATTCCCAAAAAGCAGTGTGGAATTTTTTCACAAAATAAATATTATGGTCCCTTTTGATCACATTGAGAATAAAATTCATTTAATGTAAAAATAGTATATTTCGATACTAGAGGCCAAACGAGCAATTTGCGCACTGCGAGTGTGAAGCAGCACGAAGCCGAGGCGAAGTGCTGTCTTCACACGAGCAGTGCGCAAGAAGCGAGATGGCCTCGTGTATCGAACCTATAGTAACACCGAGGGTTAGCCTCGGTGGTACTATAGCAAACGTCTGTTAATATGCAACCGTTTGCGCCGCTAGATGGCACTAGTAGTAAAACCTTATTTTTCTTTACTCATGCATGCAAAATCCTCGTTTGCGCACCATTCACAGGCATGCGAAATGGCTGATTCCCGCACGATACGCAAATGCGATGCGCAAAATACTTTCACCGGTGCGCAAAATGCCTTCACCAGTGCGCAAAATGCCTTCACCAGTGCGCAA
>JAPYZC010002094.1:0-24138 GCA_030522665.1 Ichneumoninae sp. A BG-2022a
GGCCACGTTGACGTTATTTTAAGTTATTCTAAGAACGTGACTGAGAGAGCCGACGGTTTGTTTTGTGCTCCAGTGAGAATCGTTCATCGGAATGAAGTTACAAATTGAGGATTTGCAGGGTGTTCTTATATTTTTTAAAACAAATCGAAGTTAACTTTTAACTCGAGATCCGGACCAAAAAAAAAAAAAAAAATCGATAAGATTTAGGGTAAATGTGGCGAATATGGCCCACCCTCATTAGTATGTAAATCAATGATACACAGATAGGACATATTCCCCAATTTTACCCTGAGGGAAAGTCATGAATAGACTCTTTCGAATCTCGATAAATCAGCGAGTGGTCAACTACAGCTAATCTCTATGACTACAGATCACACTCTGGTAATTATTAAGTCCCTCTTTGGAACCGCCCGCCAGACCCTAATTATTCTAAATTTCCCTTGGGATCTCCTCCCCCCATTATCATCAGTCAGTATCTAGAGGAGAGCGGGGCAAAATGGCACACCGGGGCAAAACGGGATAATGAGACAAAACGCAATTCTCCAATAACTTTGGGATGGTGGCGATGATGGTACGTGGGACGAAACGGGTTTGAAAATCCGGATATATCGTTGGGGCAAAATGGGGCATCAAAAAATTATTGGGAAAATTGAGTTTTACCCTCACTGTCCTATTTTGCCCCGCTGTGCCATTTTGCCCCGGTCTCCCCTATTACGGAATTGATGAAATGACAAATAGTATCAGAAAGTCAATGCAAGCGCATGAATCGCAACAACCACTAGTATATACTTGTATGTACTATCGGTTATTGGAGTGGCGTCTGCGCTTTAATCGAATAATCCTGAGAAGAGGTTCACAGCGTGTCCGGATCAATGTAGTCTTGACAAGACTACAACACGGATTAAAATATCCCCAAAGATATTGGAAAATCTTTTAGCTATTCTAAGAGCGGCGAGACGTCGCGGCCCACGAGGTCGCTGTCCTACCGGCCCTATCCTTCCGAATTCATTATAATTCTCCGCACGCCTACGTAACGTCGCCCACTTATCGGTACTGTATTGGTTTTCTATTAGTGATACGTGTCGGGCTATTTTTAGAGTTTGCATTACAAACGATCAATTACATATAACCTATAAGTTAATTATCGAATGACTGGATAATAATTATTTTTATTTATTCGGCGCAGTCTCTCGGTTATTATCGACCCGAAGACATTCGGCGACAGATGCGGGACGAAGAAGACACGGGTGAGTGTCAACAATTTTGAACTATCGACATGTAAAACAGCCGATATTTCGGAATAAAGAAATTTTGTGGCCGGCTCTCAGAAAAAGGATAGTGTTTCTCACTATATCGAATAGTTCCCAGAGGAAACTATCTACATAGATAGTTTCTGATAGTGCATATTCGATTGGTCAAATCATAATTGTGGTTGCAATTATGATTTTTTGTCATAGTCGTAACTATAAAATATAGACGTTCCCCATGGAAACTATTTTTTATGGTAAAAAGTCGGTATTGTTGCTTTTACTATGTCAATTTTTCTCAGTGCGTCTTATGGGAGTAATTAAGTAGTAAATAAAAATTGAAAACATACATTTATCGAAATGAAATTATATCGAGGACAAATATATGAATAGGCGATATTGCAAGGGGTGAACCGTAGAATAGACGAAAATTCGAACCCTAAAAAGAGCGAGTACTGGAAATCTAACATTGCGAATGTTAAAAGTGTTTATAATTTTGAATTCATTGTAGCGAAAGACCAATAATCTAACATTCAAACTGTCGACAAACCAAAAAGTCGGATAGTCAAAATAGGGAATGACCGGAAAAACAAACGGCGACAGCTTACGAAACGTCAGCTCACACTTTTGACATAATTTTCAGCGATTCTTGCATTTTTCTATTCGCTTTCGCGGTTTCGACTCTCGCTATTTTGGTCCTTCGATATTGTTTCTATTCAAGTTTTAGTCATTCGAAATTATACTCGACATACTTTCGCTAGTTATCTAGGCTATTAAAATCATTGCTTCGTCTCAGTGTCAAACCCCAAAATTTCAGCCTTTTCAAATACGTTGAACTCCAACTTCTGAAAATGTATTTTCGAATAAAAAAAAGAGCTCGAAAAATACAATCATTCGCCGAAACAGTTATTCGACTTAGCGATCTATCGAAAATACAATTTTCGAACTACTGATTATTCGATGTTTTAACATTAGCATAGTTTAATGATGAAATTTCCTAATGTTGGCGGTCCTACATTTGGGTCGTTGAAAATTTAGACTCCCGCCCGAAGACACGGTCCTTCACGCCGCCGCTTCCTCAGGATGTCCGGACTACGAGATTCCGGTAACTTCGGTAATCCAGTCGACCATTTCCGGTAATCTGGCGTAAGCGGTCGGGTAGTTGTAAGCGCACGATTGACTCCAGGAGGCTACACCTGCGATAACACGAAATTCCACCCCTCAGGCTACATAGCACAGTGCATAGTCAAGATCGATGAGCTGTGTGTGCGCGCCGGTACACGCGACTTAACGCCAGTTGCTCCGCCGAACGTGCCTCAACAGTGGAGCGCTGATTAAACGTGAATTATCGCCGGCTATGCGATACGGTGAGACGTACGCAATTACATATAAGCCACCCGTGTTTGCATATGTTAAGATAGTGACATGAATATTAGACTCATTATTATTACCGATCAGTACACCGTCCATTACAGCAGGCGAACCGGTGTCTCCGACGCACGGTCCGTTACCCTCGCCGAAGACGCAAAACATTCGATCGGTCACCGAATTTGACGAATATATTGATCTGCAATCGTCCTGGCTGATCGTCTGGATAATGTTGTGATTTATTATGTCCGACGGCATTCCCAGAAGCTGAATCGGAATTTATCCCAAGAATTACTCATGCACGGCGATAAATTATCTATGCAATGTTTGATTTTACTAAGTTTTCGATTCCTTTAATTTCTTTAATTTCTTTAAATTTTCGAAAAGAAAGATATTTGAAACGTACGAAAATTCTGAAAAACGTTTATGAATTCTGAAAAATTAAGGAATTCATTTAAAACGAGAAAATGAACGGTTGAACATTTTTTTAACAATTAATTTTATAAATAATGATTGTTACAAACTTTTTGGCATTATTATTATGCAAAATCAAAGGTCTTAGCATCATCAATAAATTTTGGATATTTGTGGACAATAAGCTATTATAAAAAGTACACATTTTTTATACTGTGTAGGTGGCATTATACATGACACAAGACTACCTTAAATAAAATACTTTGAAAATAAAACTGAAATTTTACTTGAATCGAACATATATATATATATATATTTGTGAATTAGGGATATTTTTCCACAAGTTTACATGAACAGCAACTTTGGCGAATATTGATTTATTTATTTATTTTATTTATTTACGGGTCCGGCCCTTTTACGTATTTATAAGTAGTATTGCAATCATAATAGGAAGTTATCATGAATTTATCGTGGAGAAAAAAATGGTGATATAAAATATTTTGCGAGACTCACCGTCGTTGTTCCCCAGCCAGCAATGTCCACGACGGTACCGCTGTGGATTGCCCGGCCAGCCTTTGGCAGTTCGATCGGTTGTACCCTCTCGCCAAAGACAATACGTTTCTGAAGCTGAAAAAAAAATAATAAAAAATAAATTAACTTTACACGAAGCCGACGCCGAAGATTCCGCGAAATCGAGTTTCAAACTTTGGTCATTAAAGGGGCTTCCGAGAAAGTAATAAACATTTGTGAGGCATAGAGCTGACAAGTTAGTCGATGAAACTCGACGGCAAGTTTTTCTCATCATCGTTGTCTCTGGCGGATTTCGAGCATCGCCAAATGAGACCGGTTCTTAGCGAGTTTCATGGGATTTTTTTTTATTTATTATTTTTATTTACCTTCAAGAGACCCACGTCGTAATCCCACGAGATATCGTCGTACTTCGGATGAATCTCGATACTCTCGATCTCGTGTATACGCCCACCCTCGTAGTACGATCCCGAGCCAATCCGAACGTGAAATTGTCTCGGATTTTTTCTGCACCAAATATAAAGCCGGCGTAAGCATTCGAAGGCTTACCTGTACAGTGGCAAGACTACTATATATATATATATATATATGGGGCATTCCACATCAAGTCGAACTGCTCAGAACTCGGACCGTCTTGGCTCAAGCTGAAAGTTCGCGATGTTATGGTATTATATAGTGCGAGTACCTGGAATTTTTTCACATTTTTATCGATAGTCGTTGTCAAGTTGGCGGTTTAATACTAAAAATTATTATATGTCAGCAATTTTTGGTCGTACAAAAAAATTTCGTGTACAAAAAAGATGCCATTTTTGATAAAGTATCTTCGTACATTTTTTCAAAATGTTCCAAGCGCCAGAAGCTTTAAAAAAATACGAAAAACATGCATAGAGTTATACTTGCTGAAAAATAAGAATTTTCAGTTTTCTTTAAATCTCTCGAGCTTGTTAGATTATGAAAAAGTGTATGAAGATAATTTATGGAAAATAGCATCTTTTTCGTTGACGAAATTTTTTTGCATGACCAAAAGTTTCTGAGATATAATAATTTTTTGTATTAACACGCCTATCTTCTAGCATGAAAATGAGAGCCGATAAAAATCTGAAAAAATCCAGGTACTCATACTATATATAGTGCAACGTCACGAACTTTCAGCTTGATCTAAGACGGTCAATGTTTTGGGCCGTTCGGCTTGATGCGGAATGTCCCATATGCGTTCTGACATTTTTTTTTGTGAAACAGAAACTGTCGCATACCCGATGCAGCATTTGGCAGCGGTGATAATCCACTTTTCACCGATGATATTGCCGACGCAGAAATGCTCAAAGTCGTGGCCAAAAAACGTACCGTTTTGCTGAATCGACACCTAATTAAATCGTATCGTCATCAGTGAAATATCGATTCACGAAACCCAATTGTCATTCCGGGATAACATAAATATTTTTTTAAATATATATTTCCTCGTGAAAAATTGGTTATTTTTAATATATATATATTTATATTAGGATGTTTCTCAAAAAGGACATTTATTTAAATATATATGTTTGATATATTTTAAATTATTTTTTTCACGATCCCTTTTAGATTTATGATTTCTCTGTTTTAATATTTATTTTTTCCTGTTTTTCATTTTGTTGTGCACGGCTTTTCAGCTCCATTGTACAACCTGTCGATAAGTTTTCCCCTTATTTTAATTCGCCCTAGCCCGTTATACATATATATATACATATATATATAAACAAATAAATAAATCAATAAATAATATATTTTCCGCATAAACTTTTTTCCGTGCGGAAACAATAGCGATATAAAAAAAGGTTGTACTCACAATGTATGGATATTTTTCTATGGAAGCATCCTCGCCCCCAATTATCTTCGAACCTTTAGAATCCAATAGTTGAATCTTCGGAATTTCAATGATCGAAATTGCCTCGACACTCGGCGAATCTGCGAAACAAACAGGGTCTTCGCATATTAACAACGAATTTGGCAAACCGCCACGAATAAATTTCTACGGCAATTTTTTTCATTTTTTCTTAAACGACGTATAGTAAAAGTGAACTCGATCTACTTGGCACGGATGGAAGAGAGTGGCAGATGACCAATTGGCAGAGTAACACGAGCGCGAGTCGACGAATCATTGTTCTAACAAAACTTCTGTGCTCGAACAATTTCCAATCGTTAATATTTATAGGGAAGGGAAAAAAAATATATATATATATCAAATATGTTATCTCGTTGACGATAATTGTGTGTCGATGGGCTTTACGCATTAACATGAAAACACCTCGACTCGTGGCACTCCCGAAGTTTATCGTTATTTTACCGCTATCTAGAGTGAAGATCGTCGGAATTTTCTCGGGAAAAAATATGCACTACGCTGGTATCGACGAGCACGCAGTTGACATTTTTCCGGAAAGTATCGCGATCGCACACTCGGCGTATCGAATAAAGAGTCCCCACCTTTGTTCAGTCCACAGCATCACGGAATGCAGTGTAGATTAATTTTTTATATAAATGGTAATTACACACGGGTTATACACTGTTAAAAAATTCAGTTTGAAAATTAATGAACTGTAATGGAAGCTTTTTTACATAAACCATTAATGTTTAATTAATATGAGTAACGTTAGCAAATTTCAAATTCCAGTACATTAAATTTACAATTTATTTTTACCTTGTACATTTGGAAAATATTCATGTTCATCACATTCATCAGCCTCAAAGGAGTGTTTTTTCAACATTTAACCCTTCCCGTATTTGCCGGGAAAGTCCGTGAAGGAACTTTTGGCGTCCGGATGTTTTATTACCAAATCTTCGTTTTTGTCATTAAATCATATAGTGAATTTTTAAAAATGTGTAAATCCCATTCTAAATTCATTTTTTTTCCATCGTTCCTCTCGGGTCAACATCGTCGTCGGGAGTTTCGGGAGATAATATCGACCTACCAAAAGGTACAACTGGGACTTACAACCCCAGCGAGCGCCTGGCAAAAATTACAGTGAGCTCCCGCGTCGATTACCCCGAACACCCTCAGATTAGACCTATCGTTATAAACCATTTTCCGATCTGGTCGAAAATAATGTCGTAATATACAAATAACGTTGACATTCAAATATGTAGATGGTCCGAACTGGATGTAAGTTATGCATTGAAAAATGCCCGTAAAATGCGCCGATAATAGGAAGGGAGAGGGAGATATTATTCGACGCGATGCTACGCAGGTGCCGCATCATATATATATATATAATTCCCGTTAACACATCGTTAGCATATAAATCTGGTGAACCCTTCAGCGTGAATGTTTATTAGCATAACATTAAAAAAAAAAATTTCTCCCTCTCGCCGGCTCGGTGGCCGGTGCATTCGAAATGAAAATCAGATTGTATTTTTTATAATTTTTTTTTGCCCACTCCGCTTCTTTCTGGCGCAAGAAAAATCGTTGCTGCATCTTCCTCGAGTGCGCGGTTCAACAAACCGGGTCGGATACCACCTACTAGTTGCTGCTATGACGGATAAATGTTACCGATCGATCAGCCGAGCGAGGCGGTCGGTGAACGTACGGATGTATATAAGTTATACGGGGAAATATCTTCTGTATCCTTCGGGCGAAGCGACATTCCTCGTGTCCAAAGGGTCGGTAATCCCCTCGTAAATCCGGATGGAAAGTTGTTTTCCGCTCTATCGGTTTTATACCTCTCCTCGGCTATCTTTTCCTAGCGTGTATGGATGACTCATGGCCTATGCTGTACCGATTCGACGGTGCGCGTGCCCCGATACACCTTATCGTTTATCGACGCACGGGTCGACGAACAGTCCCGGATACGAGGCCTTCTTAGCGCGAAGATCTGTTATCGCGGTCTTTATCTCGATGTCTGTCATTCACGTCAGTTTCATTTCATTAATGACCCACATTAGTCTCTTTCCCGATATGCTTTCCGAGGAGGCTTGTCCATGTGCTTCGGTGAAATATTATTATAAATATTCTGCGTTATGTCACATCCGGTTCGAAAATGTCACTTTTGAACCGGAAGCGACGTCACCTAAAGATTTGAGTAATTTAGTTTCACCGACAGTTTCGGTTTAGAAATCTCGGGAATAGGTTTAAAGTACCGGAAATCCGTCACTTCCGGTTTCAAAATCTCAGTTCTCAACCGGAATTGACATCACTTCCGATTTGAGTCTTGTCCATGTGCCTCAGTGAAATTTCATTATAAATGTTCTCCTTTACGTCACATTCGGTTTAAAAATGTCACATTTGAACCGAAAGCGACGCCACGCAAAAAAAAAGTTTAGTAATTTCGTTTCAACGCCACATTCGATTTTAAAATCTAATTTTTCGTCTGGAAGTGACTTCATACAAGAAACAAGTCACTTCCGCTTTAAAGATTTCAGTTATCGACCAGGAGTGACGTCACCCCCGAAGAAATACGTCATTTCCGCTTTGAGTCCATTACTTCCGGTCTTAATGAGCGGGTATCGTTGAGGTCGCTCTCGGGCCACTTTCCTGCTCTCCCCAAGACCGGCACGTTAACAAAAACCTTCCGTCGAACTTAACCTCTCGGAACTCCAGCGACTTAAGGAGGGAGTCTCGTTGCGCGCTGACTTCGCATAAGTTCGACAACAATAAGAGAAAATTGCAAGTACTTCTTGATGGTGTAAAAATCTGAAAAAGGTACTGAGAACATTAATTTTCCATAATAATAATTGCAAAATGTTATCAACAAATTCATCAAAAAATTAATTGGTTAACAAATTACCCGGTTACAAATTATCGTTTATTTTCTGAATACGTATGAATTTCTCAGATTTCTAAGTAATCGTTGATTTTTAATTTTTTTTTAAAGAACAAAAATCACCGATTACTGAAAAAACTGAAAAAATTCATACGTATTCAGAAAAATAACCGAATCATTTTCATTAAAAAAAAAAGTTTGTTGACGGGCAATTTGTTAACCAATAAATTTTTCGATGAATTTGTTAATAACATTTT
Organism: Ichneumoninae sp. A BG-2022a; assembly: GCA_030522665.1. Taxonomy (NCBI): domain Eukaryota; kingdom Metazoa; phylum Arthropoda; class Insecta; order Hymenoptera; family Ichneumonidae; species Ichneumoninae sp. A BG-2022a. The sequence continues at coordinate 8,548 of JAPYZC010002094.1, forward strand.
GCGATTATTATTATGCAAAATGAAACTTCTCAGTACCTTTAGTATTGGTTTAGTATCCATGATTTTTTTCCGATTTTCCATCATCAAGAAGTACTTGCAATTTTCTCTTAATGTTGTCGAACTTATGCGAAGTCAGCGAGACTCCCTCCCTAAACTTCCAAACCATGCGTTTTCGGTGACTGCCGTCCGTGGGCGGTGATATCGCTGACGCGAGCGCCGCGCAGTGCCATAGACCAAGTGTTCCCGAGAGTTTTCGGTCTTCCTCTCGGACGATTTCTCGCCGTCTCACCTTTCTCCCTCTGTAATTCGGAATCCCGCCGAGAGCGCGACGCACGTAACTGCACCGGCGGCGACGGTGTCCCTCGCGACATGCCGACCACGCACACCCACATGCACGTACGTGTTAAGCCTCCCACGGGCCGCACACCCGTTCGCTCCGCGCGGGCCAACCGGGGTGGGTATCGCGAGTTTCGAATTTTCAACAGATTACAACGAATTAACTAACGGGAAGTTTGTACACAGGTTTGCATAGCTGTGCGGAGTGGAGGGACGATGTTGCGGAGCACTTCGAGGGCCTCGGCTGGCGCGCACAGCCATCGAATCCACCGCGCTCTCTCGGCTCTCTTCTCGCCGATACACGGTGCGGGCGCGAGGGGCGGTCGGCGGTCTCGGGGAAAACCGTCGGGACGGCGCGAGAGAGGGATACATACTTGGTCGGACTTCCCCTGTCGTTTCCACACCCGTAACAACGCTCGCCGAAACGCGGACGGGGCAAAGTGCGAGAGTTGCGGCTCCGGCGCCGCGCGTCGGTCCGCGCTACATTCTTGGAGAACAATATTATCGTTGTTCGTAGTTAGACTGGAAAACGTTAAAACCCTCTTCACGCATCCCGCGCATTCTCCTCCGCCGAGCTGCGCGGTGGCTGAATGCTCTCGCTCGAGCGATCTCATGGACCCTCGAATGATCTTCGCACTGCATTAGGCGCGGATTATAGTTTCCGTCTATAGGACGAACCGCGCGCCCCGTGTAGTTGCGAATTATCGAGGGAAATACGTTTCGTCGCTGATACTAAGACGCGCTCGGGAGGCCGTGCGAACGACGCAAGCCCCGCGGGCATGATGCATGGTGCGCGGGAGATGTTCATGGCGCAACCTACCGAAGCTTAATGCATCGAGCGGTGGATCGTCTATAATCTGTGATATAGATGCAGTGCCGGGTGATATTCCCATGGTTTCTTCCGACAACGGGAACGAGAGGGTGCGAACGTTGTGGATGGATTATATTGATTATTATCCATTAACTATATTAGTAGGGCTGAAAGACCCTGGGAATAGGGCTGGTCAATGGGCCATTAGCCAGCGAGCGAAGAAAAAAAAATCACACATGTATTGAGGCGATGCCACCAGATTTTGTGTTACTGAGGCTGATAAAGGGCATCAAGTGCTGGTAGTTATATTAATATCGAAGTTAAGAAACTATACCAGCGTCGAAGCCCTAGAAATGACTGGGCGATTGCTACGCCTTCCAAGAAGAGGCAACCATTGACAATATCATCCGGTTGCGTATATCACTCCATTCGCCGCATCAACCGATTGCCCATGTCACTTCGTTGGCCATATATTCCGATCGGCCATATCTCCCTGATTGACCAAATCAATCCTTTGGCCAAGTCAACCTATTGGCCAAGTCAACCTACTGGCCAAGTCCACCTATAGACGAAATCAACTTATTGGCCAACTCAACCTATTGGCCAAATTAATCCATTCGCCAAAGCAACCTATTGGCCAAATCAATCCATTGGCCAAATCAACCTATTGGCCAAATCAATCCATTCGCCAAAGCAACCTATTGGCCAAATCAACCTATTGGCCAAATCAATCCATTGGCCAAATCAACCTATTGGCCAAATCAATCCATTGGCCAAATCAACCTATTGGCCAAATCAATCCATTGGTCAAGTCAACCTATTAGCCAAATCAACTTATTGGCCAAATCAATCTGTTGGCCTAACCGACCTATTGGCCAAATCAATCAATAAGCCATATCAACCCATTGAGCATCCCAGCCTTCTGGCCATACCAACCCCTTGGCTACGCCAACTGATTGACCATATCAACCCATACTAATTCAGTGGTGATATCAACCCATCGACCATACCAATCAATTGATCATATTAACTTTTTGGCCGTACCAATCCGTTGACCATCCATTGATCATATGAACCCTTTGACCATACCAATCCATTGTCCATATCACCGAATTTTCCATGTCACCCGATGCCGATATCACCCGATCGGCCAAATCACTCGATTTTCCATATAACCTGATCGGCCATATCACTCTATTGTCCATATCACCCAACAGGCAATATCACCCCAAATTACCCTACAGCGTTTCCCTCCGCATGATGAAGCCGACTGGATATTAACAGTTCCTGATACCGGTGTCTGGTATATATCCCAATAAGCCTTCCAGGATTCACTCCGTTCTATATAGTCCGCCACCAACATCGTACTGCGCATAGACTCTTTTGTTCAATTCTCCTCTCGAACCTCCCGTGCCCGGGCGATTAAGACGTTTCGGTGGGAGTTCCGTGAGCTCGCGCTATCTACCACTCCGTTAACGTTCGAGCATTAATCCTCCTCGTCAGTATATGCCTCCGCTCTTATCACGCCGATAGAACGATACCCATGCAAAACCTCCAGCGAATATCCAGCACTTCTCAGACCAGCGAGCTCACCAACGCGGAGAGATCTCTTCCGCCGAATCAACTAACCTCACGTGCCCGCGACCCGGATGCGGCTCCGCGTGCGCCTCGGGCGCCGAACGCTATAGAGCTTTCCGTATTCAACCCCCCCCCCCTCCCCCCACCCCTCACTCTCTCACTCTATCCATCCATATTTGTCTATATCTATCACTCTCTTTTCGAGACCCGGTTACGGAACATGAAACGAATTTTTCGTTCCGATGAGCACGAAAATTTTTACCATCGACGATTCGTACCACGAGGAGGAGAACCGGAGCCAAATTCGCGAATAAAATATATGCATCGCTGTCGAGAACTCCGCTCGGTTGGGACGATGTACGTCGCCAGTTGTGCGTGAATATTCGATGGGAATTATGTGTGCGTTTAAATTATAGTCGTTGTGCGGGCGGATGTGTAGTTGTGCGTATGCATTTATGCATACGGCACACGCGGAGCGATTCGGATAAATACGCAAAGGGTACGGAGATGTGTGGAGAAAAATACACGCTCTTTCGAACGCTAATATAATATTTTCTTGATGGTAAAAAAATAATAAAAAAATTAAAACATTTATTCGTGCGTGTAACTTCGGATGTATTTGATTAATTGTAAATTTGGACGTGAAGCGAATAAACGGCGGTATTTTACTGGGGCTCATAAATAAAAAAAAATCGCGAATCAATATTACGGTTTCGATTAAATATTTGTACGTACTTTTTTTTTTAGTCCCTTTTGCCGTTCGTCCCTGCAATCTACGGGCTCATTGGTGGATGGATAATTGCATGATTTGCATTGCGTTTAATCAGTCCAATGTGTAGTCTATAATCTAGATCGACGGATTGTTTAATGAGAATTTACGCGATTGCGATTCGTCGGTTCATCATTTTTTTTTTTTTTTGATGAGCAATTATTGGGGATGTATTTTTTTTACTTGGAATTGTGAATAATTCGGAGGGATCGAAAAGTTTCGCGACGGGGGAATCCTATTCCGATCATAGCGCGGAGAGACGGAAATCGGTATAAATGGGTGGATTGCAACGCGGCGAATCCTGAGTTCGCAGGCGTCGGGCTTAATTAAAATTCGACTAATGAACGGTCTAACGGCGGCTTCAGAGAACTATTTCCATCGGCAATAATTTGAATTGTTAAGTAGTATTATCGAAAAGAGTGGATGGCTCGCCCGGCTCCGCGAACCTCGGCGTATTCCAATCGGATCCAATTGCCATCGTCGATCGGATAGACGTAAACCCGATGTTTAAATTTTTTTTTTTTATTTTCACGGAAAAGGAATTCGTCTGGAACGTGGAATCTAATGAAAAACAGCAAGTATACAGCGTGTAAGGGGATGCTGAAGGTGTTTTTTTCTTTTCTTCCTCATAGAGGAAGCTTTGTTATTGTGAAAAAAAAAATTCGAGATTTTAATGAAAACGTGTTCAGAATGTTCCCAAACATCGAAAAATCACGTTTAGAAAAAATTTCCGGAGTATGTGTGTGTGTGTGAATCGGACGCGAATAATTCAAACTGCTATAATTCGAGAACGCCTCGACCTATCAAGCTGAAATTTCACACACAGCATGTGTGGTTAATAGTCAATGTTTCTGCAAAATTTCATCCAAAAATGTTCAATTGTTTTTTTTGTATGCCATTTTTTATTTCATCGAAAATGTCTGTGCGCACTCTAGCGCTCACAATTTTCTAGCTATCGGGCTAAAAGCGCATACACAGATAGAATGTGATCATCCGAAGACCCCATTAAAATTTCACGGAAATCGATCGAACCGTTTAAATTTTATGTCATTTTTGAATTTTTTAAATTTCATGCAATTTTTTTAAACCTGCTTTACCTGTTTTGCCGACGAATCTAGACAATTTTTCCGTCTCGAATTAGAATTGTTAATATGCTACGCAAATGCACCAAATCATGCAGAATTATGCCCACATAGCACGTAAATATTTCCAAAATGTTCCAAAAATATTTTGATTGAAATGTCGAACAAATATGCAATATTTTTTTCATCCGCTAAAGTTGCTGTACGGCTAAAAATTATGGAATTCCTTTTTAATCGATAGCTGCGATTAATAATTCATGTAGACCAAACAGTCTCTACAGCGTATTTGGATGCATGTGCATTGAATAACTCCCAATTCCCGGGAGTGGCCAATTAACTTATTCAGATGACTGTTGCGCTCGAGTCCAATCACAGTGATCGGACAATCGGGGATTACGGTAATAAAACATTTAGGGGAGCTCCTGCAGCCCTGTTGGAACAGTTGAATTAATGGACCACTTCAATTTCTCAGCAATGCGGCGAGCATTCGCGGTGTTGTGGGTCAACCTATTTTCGCAATATTAGAACACAAACATGAATCAAATTTTTATTTAATTTATCGAAGGCAACGTTATCACAGAGTCGTTGATTTCAACTTTTGATCTGACAACGAATAGTAACATCTTGGCGAAAATAAAACCTACGGCAATGAACCCTCGCGCGTTGCAACGAGAAATTACTACCTTTCAAAAGGAAATTTTACTAATTTTTCGGAACACTTCCAATTCTCAAATTTTTTTAGTTTTTCGTGAATGAGCCATGCTGGGAAACGACAAGATGGATCGCGGTGCGGTGGGCTGGGCTTTATTCAGAACATCGAAAAATAATAATAATAAATCAAATTTCACCTAAATCGACAGACCTGCAGATAGTCCGTCAATTGAAGTGGTCCATCGGCAACAAATCTGTAGGAAAGTTAGTAACTTTTTGTTCTCAGCAATGCGGTGAGCATTCGCGGTGCTGTGGGTCAACCTATTTTCACAATATTAGGACACCAACATGAATAAATTTTTTATTTAATTTGTCGAAGACAACGTTATCGGAGAGTCCTTGATTTCAACTTTGGATCTGACAACGAATAAAAGAGTAACATCTTGGCGAAAATAAAACCTACGGCAATAGACCGTCGCGCGTTGCAAAGAGAAATTACTACCTTTCAAAATGAAATTTCACGCATTTTCGGTAGGCTTTCATTTCCCAAAAATTTTCAGTTTTTCGTGAATGAACCATGCTGTGAAACGATAAGATCTATCGTGGTGCGGTGGGCCGGGCTTTATTCAGAACATCGAAAAATAATAATAAATCAAATTTACCTAAATCGACAGATCTGCAGATAGTCCATCCTTTGAAGTGGTCCATCGGCAAGAAATCTGTAGAAAAGTTAGTAACTTTACTAAGTTTCCAACACCTTGGACTACTACTAAGTGTCCAACACTTTTTCTTACGTGGTCCAATGATGACCGTTTTTCCCCCAATACGGCAGTTTCTTCATTCCCGGACGATCCGATTCGGCACACGTCAATTCCAATATATTCATTCCTAGGTAAACTCAGTCTCGCACACTCGTTTTACGTTTTAATCTTAACGCGCTTTTTCCGAGACGTTGCACTCACACACATTGTTTTCCGCACAAATGGGCGCTGATAAGGCGGAACTCTGGCCCAGGTTCGGTGTCGTAGGTTCAAACCTTCTGAGGATGACCAAGGAATCTGCATATAATATTTTGTGCAAACATCAGCGACTACTGGTGATGTACGCCTCACGTAGATTCAACACCGCCGTCCCCCTCCCTCACCGCCCTGACCTATATATTTCCCCACGACACATTTGGCCAGCGCTCATGCGAAGTAATGAATGTTTGTCCTGGCGCTTTTACCCCGCGACGATTGACAGCGTGCACACTCGCGCCGTGGCCTCATTGCCAACGCCGACTGACCACTTATATAAATATTTCGATTCTGTCCAGGCCCACCCATAGCCAACCTTTTCAATCATCGACGACAAACATGGTCTTTATCGGATGACTCATCGATATTAATTATTTTTCGTCGATGACAGGCGCCCGGTTGACTTCGCTCCATCACTTTCCCATTAACGAAGCAAACAAGGATGTTCATTGTTGTTATATAATTATTAATATTGTTTGTCATATAATGGACGCTGAAAATATTACAGAATAATCTTTGACACGAAAGTAGTTTTTGCGAATATAAGCATACAGGTAGGAGGTTCGAATTTTTTAGTTCATATTACGCACTTTTAGCTTATTGATATTTTTACCACCCAACGGAACCCTTCGTGAAGCGTTCTTTCGGGTACCTATTCCGTCCACCAAAATAGGATTAACCTCCGAGAGTAGGACATACAGGTGGGAGGTTCGCATTTTTTAGTGGTTCATATTAGGCACTTTTGCCCAATTTACATTTTTACCACCCAACGGAACCCATCATGAAGGGTGATTTCGGGTACCTATTCCTTCCACCGAAATGGGATTTACCTCCGGAAGTAGGACATACAGGCCCACATTTTGTAGTGGCCCATATTTGCCACTTTCGCTCTATTGACATTTTGACCAGCCAACCCTTTGCAAAACGTCCTTTCGCGTACCTATTCCTTCCACCGAAGGGCGATTTACCTCCGAGAGTAGGACATACAGGCAGGAGGCTCGATTTTTTTAGTGGTCCATGTTCGCCACTTTTGCTCTATTGACATTTTTACCAGCCAACCTAACCGATATAGTCCATATCGGACGTTGATTTTGAGGTTGAGGCCTTTTCGCGATTTGGGTCACAAGGCAAACGAGGGGTACAGAAAGGCAGAATATCACCGGGGCCAGCCAGCCACCCTCGTGCCAACAGCGCCCCGGTAACATACTGACGTTCGGCGATTGATTACCGGTGGTTTCATGAGCAAACAGTTACGGTTTGTTTGCGATCGAGAGCGCATCGGAGCAGCCCGAGTATACTTGCAACTCTCGTCGCCACGTCAAACACAGAGAATAGCAGACACGCGAATTGCACGGTAAACGCGTAGCATTACGCGCGCGGCGGTGTGCCCTTGCATAATTTGTCTTGTTAGACCAGTCGTGAGTCGAATCTGTCGCAGGCCCAGTGCCGAATATCGATCGTACGGCTCGTTGCAATTTTTTTTTTAAACTGAATGACCCACGCAGATCGATGTCAATCTTGATCTTGATACTCATGTTCGATTAAGCAAGTAAAACGGAGAGAAAATAAAAACACAATATTCGATAAGGTTTCAGCAATAACGGTGTCTCCGCTGCGAAACTGGCAGACGTGGCGCCGGTTGAAACGACATACCTTGCGTCACTCGATGATTTATCGAGCGGTAAATTGTTTATCGAACGACACGTGTTCTCATCGATTTTTTTTATTCTTCGGTTTTTTTTTTGTTTCTCAACATCGACGAGAAAAGCAACAGTCGTTAGTCCTGGAAATTTGTCACAAAAATATCTAAAAATAAATAAATGAAAATAGCAGCACGGTACATAAGGTTGTGGCGAAGTTCGAGGGACAAAGACGGGCTTCCTTGACGCATATTGGAATTTTGGATTATAATTTTTTATTTCTGTTATCACACGATGAGGCATTCTGTCGTTTGGCACACATTCATTTTTTGTAGATTATCAGACAGTCTGTACTTTGAATGAACAAGATATAGATTTGAAACATGCAAAAAGTCGATATTTATTTATTTATTTATTTATTTGTTTATTGACCGTTTGTACATCAATTATACATGTGCAGTAAATTCCTATCATAATCACGAAACTAAATGTGGACAACAGCTGATTTTCTATATAGCCAGTATAACGATGAGAAAGATGTTCAGAAGTCAATCGTCGAATGTGTAGAACTTATAAACGCAAAATATTGAACGACCAGAATAGCGAACCTCAAAATAGCGAAACTCAAAATAGTGAATCTCATAATAGCGAATCTCAAAATAGCGAACCTCAAAATAGCGAACCTCAAAATAGTGAACCTCAAAATAGCGAAACTCAAAATAGCGAAACTCATAATAGCGAATCTCAAAATAGCGAACCTCAAAATAGTGAACCTTAAAATAGCGAACCTCAAAATATCGACCCAAACTTTTCAGTACGTATCTTCTCTCCTACAGAAAGGGCGTGAGTCAGAATGTTGATTGCCAACATTACAAAATTCCATCATAGCGAATATCAAAACATCGAGTAACAAGTAGTTTCGACAGATAGTTAAGTCGAATGACCACTCAAGAACTCTCAGAATACCGGCCCCTTGTAAATTTCAAACTATATGTCCTCATTCCAAAATATCCGTTTGTTTTATATCTCCATCGTTAGAAACCTTGTCACCCACCTCTCCACCCTACACATGAATATCGACAAACGCTCACAAAAAGAAACAAATAAAGAAAACAAAAACCCCACTAGAGTCAATCGCGCTCGGCACGAATGCCCGTTCGTCCGTGAAGCGTTAATGACCGTGCGCCGGCAGCGAAGTTTACAATGCCTCACCGGAACTGTGTTAACGAGTTCTTAATGCTCTCGGGCGAACGGTGAAAACGTTACGAATTCATTCGGCGCGGCGTCGACTACAGTTAGTATCAGGAGCATCATCGGGTCAGCCTCGAATGAATAACCGAAGAACAATTGGGTGAGCTCCGGCGAAATGCGAAGAGGGGGGGGGGGGGGGGGCTAGTCTGACCACGCATGGCCTAATCCACTGCGGCCACTTTCCCCCTCCACTCGCCAATTTCCACCCCCCCCCCCCACCCGCAATTTGTCTCCAATAAATCTCAGAATCTCATCTCTCTCCCGTTCGGTCCATCGCACGTTCCGGCACAAAGAAAATTAGCAGTACAAGGGCAACACATTGTGTACCGAACGGGTCAGCGGAAACACGCAACACACGGACAGTAGCGTGTTTGCCCTCCGGATCGATAATCCCGAGAGGTATCCGGAATGTTGACTAATAGTTCACCACCTTGTACACAATGTCTACGCTGTACCAACGTCGTTCCCTCCTGCGATAACAAGGAATTATGTGGATACTGTCACACCCCCCCCTCCCCCTCCCCCCAAAAGCATACATGCACGAGGCAAGCGTTTTACAAATTCCGTTCACGAATATCCTATCGACGTCGAACGCGCTCGGGTCGGATGGAGAAGTTTGACGAGGCTATGGACTGGAATAGAGTCTAAGTTCGTTCTACTTGCGAGGCTCTTCGGCCATATTTTCCTCGCTTTTATTTTTTTGCCCTTCGCCGACGAGCGCCTCGAGACTGTGGAAAAAAAGAAGCACGGGAGACAAGGTCGACCTTGTCACGAGAGCGGGTCTTCTTGAGAAGGCGGCGATCTTCGCGAGCGCCGGACTGCGAAGACCGCTCCATCGAGCCGTCTTATCTTCCTTCGTGGAGTCTTCGGTGTTTTTTTTTTTTTTTTTTTTTTTTTCTCTCGTTTTTTGTTGCCCTCTTTCAGCGCGAACGGAGGCCCGTCGGACGATCGATTAACCTGAATATTATTAGAATAAAAGAGAAGTAGCGACGAGGCTCGAGATCATTGTACGCTCGGGGACCTCAGGATGCAGAGACGCGGCAGCCACCTTGTATATCTTCTCGCGGCGTTTGTTGCTCGGGCAACCGTGCTCGGCCAGAGTAGTCGAGGTACGTCATTTCACAAAGCATCGGGCTATCGGCGAAAGGGCTTTTTCTGCTTTTATCGTTATTTTCTTTAGTTTGCTTGGTGTGTTTTGCTATTTTTTTTTTCTTTGGCCGCCTGCGCCGCGACCCAATTATTATTTCCATCAACGACGAAACCGAGGGGAAGCCATTGATGCACTTTTGTAATTCTCGTTCCGCGTTACACTTTAATTGGACTCTCCAGACGACGAGGGCGAGTACGGTCGCATCGTTGGGGGCGAACCTACGAACATCGAGTACCATCCTCATCAGGCAAGTCTCGTGTTTCAATGTTTCTCGCGGTCCTGTTCGATGCGCAGCATCGAAGGGGCAATATCGATCGTGGTACTAGGTCGTGTGTGATATTTGTCGGTAACACTCGAACCAAATCACGGAAAAGTTACGCGGTACTAAGGGGGAGGAGGGGAGAGGGGGGCAAGATGGGACAGTGGGGCAAAACGGGACAGCGGTGGCAAAACTCAATTTTCCAATCATTTTTTGATGACCTATTTTGTCCTAACGATACATCCGAATTTTCAACACCATTTTGCCCCACTTACCATCACCGCAACCATCCCAAAAGTTATTGGGAAATTGCGTTTTGTCTCGTTATCTCGTTTTGTCCCACTGTTCAATTTTGCACCGCTATTTCCTAACTTTCTGTTTCTCTGAATGAATACGAAATAGTAATTTATGATACTAGTGCGATAAAACTTTTTGTGACGAGTGTCACTTTGCAGCATGGACCGAAGGCGAGTGTTGCAATGTCACGAGTTCAGAAAAAGTTTTATCGCATTTTACAAGTTTTACTTCGCATGGTGTGAAAATGGGGGTTTGCGTACGCGAAGCGTGCGTAAAACTGCCTTTTTGGCACAGAGTGTTGAATAAAGTAACATTTCCGTCCCGACGCTCGCGATCAGGTGAACGGCCCGAATACTGACCGTGTTACCGATCAAGATTGCACGGAAGTCAGTATCAGTTGATTTCTTATTTTGTCGACAATATATATATAATATACTATTGCATTATCGATTATACAGAAAATACGTCACTTCCGTTCCGAAAACTTACCTTTAGTCTAGATATTACGTATTTCTCGTAAATCTCCGGAAATCTACATTTCTAGCTGAGAATATAATATGGTATAATATTAACGTTCGGTAGGAATAAATAAAATCGAGGGCACGGACGACAGAATTGATTAAGCATAATTTGACTGCGAGAAAAGGATTTGATAAAATATAATAAATTCAGTTTCCGAGAGCATATTCAAGTCGAGACGATACTCGTGATAATTTGATAAAAATAAAATTGTCGTTCGGGAATTCAACTAAGGTGTTAGCAGCTAAGGGGCGGACATAAAAATGTAATACAATACAATATCCCATTTTTCTTCTATCGTTTCGTTGGGAAAGCCACCAACATATGTGTAAGCGACATATGTCAATGCTTTTATTGGAGCATCGTTGCTAATTTTCGTGCCATAATTAATTACCATAGACGACCCGACCCCACAATACGGTAATGAAGTGGCTTAGTTTTGGACACGACCTGGATCACTTGTGTATCCTCATTCATACTTATTATGCATTTACATTGATAGAGTGAGGGATTTTTTTTCTTTTTTTTTAATGATCGGTATTCGGGCCGTTCATCTTAAACGTGTCGATAATCCAACGGCATAACCTAGGACACGAGAGACGGCTAATTTATCAAATCGGCTATATAGGGTATCGATCGATCGGTTAATTTTTTATTATCCGCAGATATCTTTGCGACGCAACGATCGTCACACCTGCGGCGGATCGATTATCAGCGAAACATGGGTCGTCACGGCTGCTCACTGTGTATCTCGGTAAAGCTCATTATATCTCATTATCTACTCGATATTTCGCAACATTTCTCCGGCACGAGTATAAGCTAAGTGAATAAAAAAATTTCCAAATTGTTTCTTTTAGTGAATAAAAAATAAAACTGCCAAAAAAAATTATTTCCGGAAGGCGTTTCGTTGATTCCTAAAATTAAGGCAGTTCACACTTGTTCACGATGCTTTGGAAAACTACACTGTAAAAAAATGTCTGAAAATCAATGAACCGTATTGCATTTTACATAAACTGTTTCTGAAATTTTCATCACATGTGCGTTGCAATTTTACAGTAAAATTTGTTGTTTTTAATATCTAGTATTTTTATTTTACAAAAAAGTACATTAATGTTTAATGAATGTAAGTCAGCAAATGTCAATTTCCAGTATATTAAATTCACAATTTATTTTTGCAGTGTAGGTATAAGTTGGAGTTTAGAAAATTTCTCAGAGTATGATAAATTTTTTAATACTTCGGTAGTTACGACGGCTCGTCGAATTCTCCGAAATTGGAATCTGTACCGGAAGTGAGCCACTTGTTTAAAATTGTACGCGTCGATCTGCATGTCGCATTTTTTTTTCTCAGGGGTTCCACGCAGTCTATATCGATAAAAGCGGGCAGCTCGAAGCTCAGCACGAGAGGGAAGATCATCGGAGCGAAAAACATAATTATCCACGACGATTATTACAGCAGTTCCGGAGACTACGACATCGCGCTGATTGAGGTGAATGATAAACTCTAAACTAGGGGAGAGCGGGGCAAAATGGCACAGCGGGGCAAAACGGGACAGTGAGGGCTAAACTCAATTTTCCAATAATTTTTTGGATGTCCCATTTTGTCCCAACGACACATCCGGATTTTCAAACCCATTTTGCCCATGTACCACCTTCGCCACCATCCAAAAGTTATTGGAAAATTGCTTTTTGTCTCGTAATCCTGTTTTGCCCCACTGTGCCATTTTGCCCCGCTCTTCCCTACTCAGCTCTTTCGTTCCTATCGACACATAAGTTCAAATTTTCAATAGAGCATCATCAATACTGCACATAATTTTTTTTCACTTTTAAAAATCAAATACAAGTTCCTCGATCACTGTGATAAATAAAAAATAAAAAAAACTCATGTCAAAAGTATTAGGGTGGATAGAAATTTCTGTTGTTCGCTGGGAATTAAATGGAAAAGCGAAAAAGAAATGTTGTCCGAACTTGTGTCTTGTAATTGGACGCATATGCGTTACGTTGTATTCAGTTAGAGGAGCCGCTCAGCTACGGGCGAAACATCAAGCCGATAACGCTGGCTTCATCCGATGACGAATACAGAATAGGTTCCTACGCGACGGTCACAGGCTGGGGACTGCGTCAGCTGAAGGGTTCGATATCGGATCAGCTGCAAGAGGTCGAAGTTCCAGTGGTGTCGAATTCCGAGTGCGGGCGCCTCTACAAGCGGCGTGAAATAACCGACAGGATGTTGTGCGCCGGTTACGTCGGCGAGGGTGGCAGGGACGCGTGTTTCGTAAGTTACCAACTTGTCCAATGATCCGATTACACCGGGCGATGTGGCGGTATATCTGCTTACGAGTCGAGCCAATCATCCATTCAAGGGTGCAGATACGAGAATCCACTTACCAAGCGCGTTGGTACTGACACTCACGTCGGGCAGTATCTCGTTCCCAGCTTTTCCCATGTTCCTCTGGATGTTGAGGTTGTAAGGTAAAAGTGGTGAAGGTTCGCCCCTAAAAAGTTTGGGTCTGAATCCCACTTCGGTGAAAGAGGTGAACAATTTTTAGGATTTATTCAGACTGTGGTCCATCTTATTCGTTTTTTGTTTCGCATGCTTGATAATATGGACCATCCGTAGTGGGAATGACGCATAGGACCGGCACAGGCCGACGTTGGGTGAACACTGGCCGACGCTGTGCCAATACCAGCCTCATACAACTAAATATTTTGTTGGTACACCTGAAAAATTGGTTAGTTCAACAATTTTTTTGTTGATTTCACCAAAATATTTTTCAGTCATTAAAATATTTTGTTCGACCAACTAAATATTTATTTGAACGTCCCTGCCCGAATTTTAGTTGATTCAACTGTACTTTTTTATCAGTGCACTGTGTGCAGAGATTGACTAATAATGGACATTGCCTATGAATATCTCGATAAGCCTTGGGAAACTGAGAACCAAACTCAAGTTTCATCAGAATTTTAAGCTTCTATTGTGGTGATTAAAACCGACCTTCAAAACCATTTTACGTAAGTTAAAAATGGTGAATATGGCCCACCTCGATTAACACGTAAAACAATGATTTATGGACCGGGCCAGATTCCCCATTTTTACCCTAAGCGTCTCTCATCTCCCTCCATGAATCCTTGTTGATATAGTTGTTTCATCTTATTAGTTTTTTGGCATGCCGGGTAATATGGACCATCTCTAGTGGGAATGGCGCACAAGACCGGTACTGGCCGACGCGCTGGGCCAATACCGGATCTCCGTGGCGCTCGCACTATGGGCAGAAATTGGCTAATAATGGACATTACCTACGAACGTCTCGATAAGCCTGAGGAAACTGAGAATCGAACTCAAGTTTCTTCAGAATTTCAAGCTTTCATTGTGGTGATTAAAACCGATATTCAATCCTTTTTTACGCGGGCCTCTCCCATCCACATCGTGAATCCTTTTTGATGTAGTTGTTTCATCTTATTTTTTTTTTTTGCATTCTTGCTAATATGGACCATCCTTAGTGGGAATGGCGCACAAGACTGGTACCTGCCGACGGTGGCAGAACACTGGCCAACGCTGGGCCAATACCGGCTCTCCGTGGCACTCCCACTATGATTAGGGTTTCACTAATAATGCACATTACCGTATCGATAAGCCTCGGGAAACTGAGAATCGAACTCAAGATTCTTCAGAATTTCGAGCTTTCATTGTGATGATTAAAACCGATATTCAATCCTTTTTTACGCGGGCCTCTCTCATCTCCCACCGTCATCCCTTTTTGATGTAGTCGGCTCTCATCTCCGTTGTAATGAAAAAGAAAACCCATGGCCGTATCAGCCGACATTATCCGGTACAGAATAAGCGACAGAGCTGACTAAAAATAGAATGTCTATTAAAATCCGAGATCAAAGCGTTGCCCGGGGGGCGGGGGGGCGGAACGAGTCTGAAACCAGTGGTCACAGCAATGATAAAAAAAAGGCCATCATACTGTGTAAAGAAATACCATAAAGAAATACAGTTTCGATTTCCGCGGAGCGAGCGCGTGCATTTTCCGTGCGCGCCGGACTAAAATCCCCGGGGACGTTCCTGTTTCCGACGTAATATTTCCATTATCCCATGTACGCTGCGTCGAGAAGCAATATCCCTGTGGCGTTACATGCATTTTTCTCCTCCTCCCCCGTACACGCCGCAGAGACTTTTTCGTCCCTCCTTCATTCCCCTCTTGAGCATATCCTCCGTGTGTGTGTGTGTGTGT
>JAPYZC010002095.1:0-17959 GCA_030522665.1 Ichneumoninae sp. A BG-2022a
AAATTTAATGCACAAATATTATGTAAAATTACAGTAGTTTTAAAGTAATTTTTAAATACATTTAGTACTATTAAAGTACTTTTATTAAAAATACCACTTCTTTATTATTTTTTATTTACCGTCCATTCATTTTACACAACGTTTGTATATTAAATTTAATATACTAGGTTATGCATAAAAGCTTCCAATACAAGTGCATTAATTTCGATGCAGACATTTTTTACAGTGCACGTACTTTTCTACAATTCGAATTTGGACCAGCTGTCGCATCATCGGCAATCCTCCGAAGTCTCCGCACGCTCGTTACCATGACCTACTTTTATGACTTAGCAGTATGCAAAAGTTCGCTTCGATACAATCAGGGCATAACATCGTTAGGGTGCGAATCACAAGATCTCCGGAAGTGGTTCGGTAATTCATGCTGCTTTGCATGGCCTGTGAATCGGGACCCAAATTGCCACACGACCAAGGTATAAACACCGGTCGTACGGTCCGCACAAAAGCATCAGCCACAGTAGCTTCCACTGCACAAGACAATGATCAAGCCCGTGGAATGGCAAGTGATGGTACAGTGCGGTCGGGCATCGCACGATGCATCTTCCCGAGCGTGGACAGGAATCAGCCGAAGGGTCGAAAGCCCGGTGGTACGAGGGTCGTTTGAAGCAAACGTTACCCCGGACTCGTATGCACGTTCAACCATGCGCAACCTGTCGCGACGAGCCATGGAAACCGTTTGTGAACAATGCTGCCCTTGATGCTTCCATCGAATTATAGGGGTGCACGAAGACCCGGAAACTACAGACCTTGCAGTGTATCTACAAGAGATCGCACGACCTCATAATACTACGTGCCAGCAAACGTGCGCCGAATCCCGAAGGGTGAAAATCGCATCGCAATCTACGCTCGTGTGCGGATCTTCGACTCGCCGAACACGACGTGTGCTCCAACAAAACGACCAACGGAAACGTTTCTTTTTAACCCGTTGGGACTTTGATCGACTAAGTTTATTTGAAGGAGCAGCTGTCGATGAAAGCGGGCGTTTCTTTTTTGGCCAATGGCGATTAATTTCCGTTGATGCTTGTGACTGTTGATCTTGTATGTCATGTGAGATTGACGGTAACTGGGCCCGATCGGAAAGTTTTGAGAACTTGCCGTATCTAATAGGTTACTAAACGAGACGTTTAATTGAAATATTTCGTACACTGAGAGAAGGATCTCGGGAAAACTATCAGGACTTATGACAAATTTTGAGCAGGCAACGTGGTACACCGGCGCTACCTTGCGATGGCCCCGGTAAAAATTTAACATATCGCTGGTGGTAGCGATATGTTAAATTTTTACAGGGGCCATAGCAATTTTTATCCGACCCATATAACGGCCCATTTTTATGTAGAAGGCGCGTACGCGTAATTGTGCGTATCAGGCTAAAAATTTCGGGTTTAAAACTGGAAATTTCGTGGATTAAAACTGGGAATTTCGTGGATTAAAAATGGGAATTTCGTGGATTAAAAATGGGAATTTCGTGGATTAAAAATGGGAATTTCGTGGATTAAAAATAGGAATTTCGTGGATTAAAAATGAGAATTTCGTGGATTACAAATGGAAATTTCGTGGATTAAAAATGGGAATTTCGTGGATTAAAAATGAGAATTTCGTGGATTAAAAATGGGAATTTCGTGGATTAAAAATGGGAATTTCGTGGATTAAAACTGGCAATTTCGTGGATTAAATCTGGGAATTTCGTGGATTAAAACTCAGAATTCTGTAAATATCAGCGCCTTCTCTCAGTGCATAGCTATCGCAGCCTGACGCAGTCATCGGTTGAATGTTGACGCAACGTGGTTAATTACCATTCGCACAGCGAGCGGAAATTTTCCGCAAGAGCACTTCGATTTACAACTGCAAAGAAATGTAAAGAAAGTTTGTATTAGTTCATAATTTACTTTGTTTTTAATTGGGTTTCGCAGAGTCTCGCGACTGACCATTAGCAGACTGCTGCCGCAGCATTTCTACCTCATCTTTCTGCTCGCTATTTTCGTTGAAGCAAGATACTCTTCACAAACGATGACTGCGTTAAAAGAAGTACCAAAAAAAATCGATCAACGATCTCGCATATAATGCAAAAATCGACAGGTAATTGGACCCAGACAGAGTCCCGAGAAGTTGCCTTATCTAATTGGCTACTAAAATAACCATTTCACCGAAACACTTCGTGTGGCAATCACAGCCTGACGCAGTCGTCGGTTGAACGTCGTTGCAACCTGGTTTATTACCGCCCGAACAGCGAGTGGCAATTTTCCGCAAGAGTACTTCGATTTATAACTGCAAAGAAATGTGAGAAAGTTTGTATTAGTTCATTATTTACTTTGTTTTTAATTGGGTTCCGCAGTCTCCCGAATGACCATTAGCGGACTGCTATCGCGGCATGTGTACCTGCAGTTTCCGCTATTTATTTTCTGTGAAACAAGATACTCTTGACAAACGATGACTGCGTTAAAAAAAGAACTGAAAAAAAAAACGACGATAAAGAAGGAAAAGCCAGCGCTGCCCGAAACCGTCGCCGACCAACAAACTATACGAAAGAATCGGTAATGGGCCACAGGGTTAATTACGTGCCGGTGCCGAAACGGATTCTCACTCTCCAGCCTTTTCCCATTATTTTTCGCGAACTAGCCGAGCTCGAAACAAAGTTGGCCGACTCACCGCAGCGTTGCTACTCCGGTGATTTCTGTAGTCGGGGTTCTTTGGGAGCGATGGGACGAGCATTTTGCACGCAGCGGCGATACTACGCCAAGCTCGGCCGGTCGACGTCGCTGCTGCAAACGGCTGCTGCTCGCTCTGCCCCCGAGTATTTACCCAGCTCCAACCCCCAGGAATCGTGGCATCCAGCATGGAGATCCTCATTCCGTTTTTTTTTTTTTTTTTTTTTTTTTTTTTCTTTTTTTTTTTTTTTTTTTTTTTTTTTTATGTTTCGTTTCTTATCGTTATTTATTTTCTTTCCCCTCTTCGCCTGCATCGAGTTACTTCCATTATACCTGCCTGAAAAAAAATGACCACTGTTCGCATCTCTCCAACGACTCGTAATAATTTAACTGTTTCTCGCTCGACCGCCATTTATTTCCATGTCGCCGGGTCTTTATCTGCTTTTTCATTTTTTTCTTCTCTTTTCTATCCTCGTCGCTTTCCTCACTCAATTTTCATTAAAGTTTCATAGAGTCTCGAGGTCTTACGGGCCATCAATTATCGACAGACTTTTTTCGTTTAAATTAATTCACAAATTATTTAATTGCGCCCCGACGAAGAAATAATTAGGACACGTTCGGGGCGTCGCGCGAATTTATTTTGTGGCGAGTAAAATTGGGGTCAACGAAATGTTTTATGGAAAAATATTCCGTACTGGCTGGCAGCTGCGGCCCGGACACAAACGCGTCATTGTCGCTTCTGTCTTGTGCAAGCAATGGGTCACCCGGTGGTCAAGAATTATTTAATTTGACGGATACATTTCGATGCTTTCACTTAAACGGATGGCGAGACAAAATTCTAAATGAAAAAAGCCGGATCATAAATTAACATCGTTTTAACCCGCCAGACAAAATGTATAAAGAAAATAGTTTTTTCGTTGAAACAAGATACTCCTCTGTCCTTCAGACATTCTTATTGCGTGTCCAGCGTCGGCGAAGGGATCAAAAAAATGTTCGAGGGTAAAAAATATTTATTTGATTTAAATAGATATTTATTTAAATAAAATAAAAATGTATAAATAAAATTGTATTTTCGTTGAAACAAGATACTCCTCTGTCCTTCAGATATTCTTATTGTGTGTCCAATATTTATTTGATTTATTTAAACGAAATAAATATTTTGCTTAAACCAAATAAACAGTGGCCGTCAAATAAATAATTTTTCTGGTTGTCGCAGAATATGGCACTCAACATTTTCGACACTAAAATAAAAAATTCTTTACTGCAAACGTGGCAGAATATTAGATAAACTCTACTCCTCAGATATTATTATCACCCGTTGAGCGTCGACAAAATTTTCAAAAAATGTTCACCACTAAAAAAAAATACTTTTACTGCGATACACAGCAGAATGTTAAGAAACTTTATTCCTCAGATTTTCGTATTGCGTGCCGAGCGTCGACGAGGCCCTCGCATTTCCCTCGCTGTTCCATTCATGAAGAATATATTTATTCAGCGCCATAACTTAAGGTACAACCGACTCGACCAATTTTTAACGACACTCCATAATTACCTTCGAATATAGAAGTTACAGAAGCTGCTGTAAGGCACACGAAGCCTCCCGGTGAGGCTTCATGACTGCAGAATTAAAATTCTATCCTTCGCCCTCCCCATTGAATTTTATGCACACTATACACATCGCGCGCGGGGTCTTCCTTTTCGACGCCCTTTTAAGGGTGAACCATAAAGGGACCGGATTGTATCCCTCAGGTACCCACTTCGCGCCCCGTCGACTCGACGCCCCTCCATTCAGCACCATTTGCACTTCGCGTATGAAATGGCTCGGATATTTTTAAACGAGCAGGCAACCCGCTGAGGATTGCCGTAGGGTCGATATAATAAGATGTCGAGAGGGAATGCAGAGCAGGAGAACTTACCCATGTACCTTCGAGTTTATCTTCCGCTTCTCTCGCCTCGCTCCTCGATTTCTCCCTCTTTTTTCCTCTCCGCACGCTGTGCAAAAAATCGTGACATTTCGCGAACGCGCGTCCATCCGATGTCGCGCGGGTATGCCGATGAGAACGAAGAATCTCGCGCATCTACCGAAACTTCGACTTTCGCACTTACAGCGTCGAAGTTAAGGAAAATGCTGACATTGCAGCTGTTTCCACCGTTCAAAGAAAATTGACCCTTATCCGGGACGTTTAAGTTCTACATGCTGCACGACAAAATAATGAATTCTCTGGATCAAACTGACAATATGATCGTTGTAGGCGGACAAAGCTTCACAAGTTTTTCTCTCTTTAACCGATGCTGTACCTTAACGACAGCAATTTGTCCGGTTAATAGAAAAATTGGATTTTTCACTTCTAGACGGTGTTAAGGAGAAACAAAAAACTGAAAATAAAGGCACCTACAGAATTAATAAACAGCTGACGCGAAAAAAATTTCTTCCATCAGAAACACAAGACTTAGTTATCCTAGAATGCAAAATGGGCACTTTCGAATTTTTGGCTTTCTGACCGAAAAAAAGAAAAATACTTTCGCTCTTTACAAATTTCATATGCGTGAGGAGGAAATAAAACTGAATTTTTCACTCTTACACGGTTTTTACTTTTAAAAACAAACGAAAAAACCCACCTCCAGAATTAATAAACAGCTGACGTGAAAGAAATTTATTCCGTCAGAAACACATATCTTAGTTGTCCTAGAATGCAAAATGAGCACTTTTGAATTTTTGTCCTTCCAACCGAAAAAAATAAAAAATCTTTCTGCGTTTACAAATTTCGTATGTGTGAGGAGTTTCCTCCTGATGGAATAAAACTCAATGGTCAAATCAAAGCCAATGCAAGAATTGAATTTTTCACTCTTACACGGTTTTCACTTTTAAAAACTAACGAAAAAACGCACCTCCAGAATTAATAAACAGCTCACGTGAAAGAAATTTATTCCATCAGAAACACATATCTTAGTTGTCCTAGAATGCAAAATGAGCACTTTTGAATTTTTGTCCTTCCGACTGAACAAAATAAAAATTCTTTCTCTGTTTACAAAATTTCGTACGCGTGATGAGAAGATAAAGCTTCATGGCAGATGTTGGGTCCGGCGGGCTCCCAAATGGCCTTGATATAAACTCACACGAAGTACATCCTCCGCTACGTGTGTTTAAGTGGGTGAATATTCATGGGAATTTACGGGAGAGGCAATTACGTGTGGACGGTGAAGCACCCTTGATACGACGAGACTTTATTTATACACGATGTATAATGCACCTTGCGTTGATGCAACAAGCAAAAACGCGCGAGCGCCCACGCACAAAGATACGCGTTGTACGTACAGGTGGGTGGTAAATTCACGCACACTGTTGCACTGTCCTCATACCCGGAACAGGGCGTGCGGCGAAAATGGCCGGTGGAGTTTGCGTTTGCTTTCTGCTAGCTGATTCACGTACCGGCTGGCTGCAATCGCTCCCCGGAGCTTCGCACCCTCGCCCAGTTTTTCGCGAAATATCGAATATAGAATTCGTTCCATGAAAAATCCCACGCTGGTCTGCTGTTCTTAATGCAAAAAATAACGATCGAAAGATTGTGAAGAAAATAGCGAAAAATTGGGGAGGAAAAGATGAGGCGTCAATTACTTAATCTTATGGACGAATCGTTCATCTATAATTCCTCCGCTTCGCTGTGGTAATGAGGGTAATCGTCACCGTGCGGCTAAAGTTCACTCAGAAAATATAGAAAATACAGAATTAGTTCCACGAGAAATTCCACGCTGGTCTGCTGTTCTTAATGTAAAAAATAACGATCGAAAGCTTTTGAAGAAAATAGCGAAAAATTGGGGAGGAAAAAATGAGGCGTCAATTACTCAATCTTATGAACGAATCGTTTATCGATAATTCCTCCGCTTACCTTTGGCAATGAGGGTAATCATCACCGTACCGCAAAAGTTCACTCAGAAAATATAGAAAATATATAATTTGTTCCATGGAAAATTTCACATTGGTCGGGTACTTAATACAAAAAATACCGATCGAAAGTTAATGAAGAAAGTTGAGAAAAATTTGAGATAGAAAAAAATTAGGCGTTAAGTACTCAATCTTATGGAGGAATCGATTATCAATAATTGACACCGTGCTGCAAAAGCTTGCCTAGAAAATATTGAAAATATGTAATTTGTTCTAATATATAATTTCAAAATTTTGAAAATATATAATTGGAAAATTTCACGCTGGGCGGGAATTCTTAATATAAAAAATAACGGTCGAAAAATAATGCAGAAAGTTGAGAAAAATGAAGGTTGAAAAAAATGACGCGTCAGGTTACTCAATCTTATGGAGGAATCGTTTATTAATCATTCCTCCGCTTACCTTTGGCAATTAGGGTAATTATCACGCTGTCACAAAAGCTCCCCCAGAAAAATAATTTATTCGAATATTGCCCCGCGAATAAAAATTTATTTAAATTAAATAAATTTGAAAAAAAGAAATCCGGCAAATAAATATTAAATAAAGACACGTCGAGTAGATAATTTTTCTGGCGGCTCCGTCCAGTCGATAATTCTGTCATTTCGTGGAGCGAATAAATGAAGGCAAAAAATTGGGGTGGAAGAAAAAACTGGACGAACGAAAAACAAAAAACGAACATTTCGTATATTTTTTTTACAAGTTCGCGTTTTAGTACAATTAAACGAAAATTTCCTTCGTCGTAGAATCGCACAGTAGTAGGATCGATCGAAAGCCGGATTCAATATACATTGCCCGCTCACGTGACACACTCCTATAATTTACAATAATACTATATGTATAAGCGTACTGTCTCCCCATCCGACTCGCGTCACTCTCGTGCACTTAGTTTATTATCTATTAACCTGGATTGCTTATTCGAAAATAAGCGACAGTTACGCGTTATCATTCAGACGAGCTAGATGCATGTGTCATGCTTCACATTTAAATTTATCGGGCGCGAGGTAACGTCGCGCCGATGATTCGCCGACAACCCCATTATTCAACTTTCGGTTAGTTTTTCGATTTTTAATGCTCTTAACTGCAACCATTAAAAAACAGGAAAATTGACACCTACCGGGAGAGTTATGTCGGCAAATAATCGGTCTGAAGCAGTGTTTTAACACCTCTGGAAAATCCAGATAGATTGTTTTCGTTCCCACACAGTTATTTTCTTTACGAAGGAAAACAGTGATATGAATTTCCATGGGGATTTATCGCAATCCGTTGAACGCTACAGTTACGCGCCAGACTGGTTTTTTTAACGATATCCAGATTCGTGCAAGGTTGGAAACAAAAGATTGCGTTGCGTGTTTTTACTGGAAATTCATTGCGTTCCGGCAACGACTAAATTCCGAAGAAAAAGTAATTTTTCCTAGGCCAGGCGTGAATTTTTTCCACTTTCGACTCAGGTCTGGTCTTAACTGCAATAAGAGAAACGAAAATTGACACCAATAGGGAGAGTTATTTCGGTAATTAATCGGTCTGAAGCAATACTTTAACATCGATAGAAAATCCGCATAGAAATTGATTCCATACCTACATAGTTATTTCGTCTAGGAAGGAAAACAGTGATATGGATTTCCATGAGGATTTGTCGTATTCCGTTGATCGCCAGTCTACGCGCCAAACTGGCTTTTTTGCATTATCCAGATTCATCCGAGGTTGAAAACAAATATCGTGTCGTTACACATCGGGTTTTTCGAGAGTGCGTTGCGTGTTTTTGTTGGAAATTCATTGCGTTCCGGTAACGTCTGAATGCCGAAGAAAAATAAATTTTTCGCAAGTGCCGCGTGAATTTTTC
Source organism: Ichneumoninae sp. A BG-2022a (assembly GCA_030522665.1). NCBI lineage: Eukaryota > Metazoa > Arthropoda > Insecta > Hymenoptera > Ichneumonidae > Ichneumoninae sp. A BG-2022a. The sequence goes on from JAPYZC010002095.1 coordinate 8,486, forward strand.
CCACTTTTGACTTAGGTCATGCGTTTCTTGCTGGTTCAGTCATTTCGCCCGTCCGCCGCGATACTGCACTTAATACGATTTGTAAATAAATGCAATTAAGGTACCGCGTAATGCACAATGAGTAAGAAACCTACCGGGCATTAATTAAAGTTTTTTCAGTTAATTTGCCGTTGGGGCGCAATAGCGATTCCGTGCGGAATTTCCCTCTCCATTCGGGTTGCGTCTTTACAGATTGCATAACACCGTTCCGGACGCGGATGATTAATCGTCTAGCGCGTCTTACGATAAATCTCGGATTAATAATGAGCCCATTCGTTTCCGGGGATTAGCTATTATTATCGTGTAATATATTATAGCGTGACACTTACTATATATACATACCGCGCCGCCGGCCAATCACCAATCGCCAAACACCGTCCCGACACTGCCAATTATTCGATACATGTTTTTTCCATCTATTACCTATTTTTCTTTATGTCGTACATAGCAATTATCTATTCGATATCTTAAACGTATTTAGCACCTTATATTCTTACCTACTATATAATTTACAAATGTTATTAAACCGCTCACTCGATAAGCGGTACAGTGATTGGCATCCTGACATAAGTAAGAAAGACCTTATTTCTAAAAGTAAACTTTTTTTTTGACAATTTTAACATTTCTGACTCATCAGTTAACAATTTTTAAAAATTATAAAATTGCCGTCGGATGTCACAAGTTGCGTGTCCATGGCAATCTTTCGAAAGCAATAAAAAAAAAAACACTTTAATTTTAATATAAAAAACACTTATATTAGACAAGAAGAGTCGCAAGCGTGTCAACGATTAGTAATCGGTCGTTTGTTGGGGTACCAAGCACTTAACCGCTTATACATGTCAATTCATCGATGCTGAATGGGCGTCAAACAAATTAAAAAAAAGAAGAAGGGTTTCAAAGAGAATTGAGCTTTATCCGCAGCGAGATCTTCCACATACCTGAAGATTCTCTCACATCGATCGATGTTCTTTACCGATATTACACTTGAAACGATATCTTCACATCTCATCGAACTCTCGATGTATACTCGCAGACCTTAAAATCTAATTTCATTAGTTTACGTCTTGTAATGCAAAATCTTGCAATTATTGATGTAACATATTATTCGCGTATATATTTACACTTAACAACGTACGAGATCATTAGACTTTCTATTATCGTTCTTCATTTCGCATAATCTCTTTCAACAAGTCTATTACAAAGATTGTTCATTCGCTTTTTCTTTCACCAACATTCAACAAGTGTCGCCAACGAATCTCACGGATGTGAGAATAACCGATTACTTTATTAAATCTGTTACGGTTCGGAGCGGGGAAAAACGGACTGTTTTAATCAATTTTTCGCAGAGAAAGTGTTCTTTAGCCCCGAAATTCAATTTCCCCCCGCACTCTGCTAAACGGTACTCCCTTATCACAAATAATAAAAAAACCGATCGGTAAGTCGATCGGTAATAAATTCCTGTAACAGCTCAACTCGAATGATTTGTACGAATCTTCCACCAGTCTCTTCGACTCTCACGTCCTCGACACAATGTCGACCTGATTGACCCGCACAGGCGTGACGCTCTTTGGCATCGGTAACTTCGTGGCACGGGTCGTAAAAATAATCTCATTTCTCGAATGATCGTCTCTCCCGCCAAGTTTCACACTTCCGCGGTTTCGCAAAGCCGCACGCACATCCGATCCCACCCCACCCGCCTATAAACCCCGCCATCAATTTAATTCGACGCGTTGCCGCGTGGAATATCGTAAACGATGGTGCTTTCGTGGCATTAGGGGCCGTTCGGAAGTTGGAAACTTCGTAATTGCTCAAATATCACGGGGGAAACCTAATCGTGATCGGAACGAATATCCGCTTTAATAACGGAATTCCATAACTATCTTATGTGTCAACTTTCCCGACGATCCAAACAGATCAATGGCTCGAGGTCTCGCGGGTCTTTTGGTAAACGATACTCCGATGCAGAATCCGACCAACGACACGCGCTCCCCAAAGAATCATGAACAGGCTAAAAGTGGTGAATATGGCCCACCTCGATTAACACGTAAATCAATGATAGCGTAAAAGTGGGGAATATAGACCGGTCCTTATATCATTGATTTGCGTGTTCATCGAGGTGGGCCATATTCACCACTTTTACCCTATATGGACCGGGCCACATTCCCCACTTTTACCCCATACCAACGGAACGAAGCCATCGGTCCTCGCGCCAATAAAAATTTGCGGCGTGAATTCACGAATTCACCGGAAAGTTTCGAATTATCATGGCCATCATTCTTATCGGTGGACTGAAGTTTATTTGCTTTCCCGAACCACTGAATCTCTCGCCAACCAACGACACGCGCACCCCAAAGAATCATGAACAGGGTAAAAGTGGTGAATATGGCCCACCTCGATTAACACGCAAATCAATGATAACGTAAAAGTGGGGAATATAGACCGGTCCTTATATCATTGATTTACGTGTTCATCGAGGTGGGCCATATTCACCACTTTTATCCTATATGGACCAGGCCATATTCCCCACTTTTGCCCCATACCAAAGGAACAAAACTATCGTCTCTCGCGCCAATAAAAATTTTGCTGCGTCAATCCACGAATTCACCGGAAAGTTTCGAATTATCATGGCCATCATTCTTATCGGAGGACTCAAGTTTATTTGCTTTCCCGAACCACTGAATCTCTCGCAGTATCCGCCAAGTGTCTGTTCTCCAGTTTCATCCCTCAGCCCGATTCCCTTACGATCGATCCATCGTCGTACGTGACTCGCTCGAGGAACTTTCAGTGCGATAACGCCCCCGTAAAACTTCATCTCTCCTCCTATGCAAGTGAACCTCTCAACAGCCGCAAACGTTGAGAACGGTGGATGTGCGGAGGGACGTGTGCAGTACGTTGTTCCGTGCTTTCGGTCTTCCCGTCCCGACTCATACTTGTTGGCGAGCACCTCGGTGGGTTGTGAACTTTCTCGCGTACGCCCTTAGCTCTCGTAACTCTCGTGTATGCAAATACTAGCCTATCCTCGTTGCCCTTTATCTAGCCGGTGCGGTACGTGCATCGCCGGATGAACACACAAAGTCCCGATGGCGAGGTAGAAAAAAGTCCTGGAGCTGCGGTTCACGAAACCGCACCTTGGGCTTGGCTTTATGCATTGTCAACTGCGGCAGGTTGGCGATATTACGCAGTACTCGAAGCTACGTTCTTGCACAGTCGTGCAGGTACAATGTTGTGGAATCCGGGAGGCGGACGGGGCAAAGACACAGAAACACATCGTTGTTTCACTCCGTGGCTGGGGCAAAACGCATTTCATTGCTTCTTGCCTGCAATCGAGGAAAGAAGCACACGATCGAGAGACCACGTTAGAATCACGGTCCCTGTGAATGGAATTCATATAAGCTTTCATATCAGTTGCGTCCATTTGTGTTCCTATGTTCTGTGTAGGGGAGAGCGGGGCAACGGGGCAAAACAGGGTTTTTGGGCGAAACGTCATTTTCCAATCACTTTTGGATCGGACAAGGTGGCAAAGCTGGGCAGAAAAGCCTGATGTATCCGATAGGGCGAATTCGGCATCCAAAAATTATTGGAAAATGACGTTTTGCCCAAAAACCCCGTTGTGCCCCGTTGTCCCATTTTGCCCCGCTCTACCCTAATTTCTTGTTCACCCACGAGACGGTGAATCATTGACGAACCCAGTAGACAACCGCGTAAGTTGCATTCAGATAAATTAACTTCTTTCATGTGGGATTGGACCAGTCGCTAAGTGCCAGTCAGATAAGTTTTACCGACCGTATAAGTTGGATGAAGTAGGGGAGAGCGTGGCAAAATGGCATAGTGGGGCAAAACGGGATAATGGGACAAAACCCAATTTTCCAATAACTTTTGGATGATGGCAATGATGGTAGGTGGGGCAAAACGCGTTTAAAAATCCGGATGTATCGTTGGGACAAAATGGGGTATCCAAAAATTATTGTAAGATTGAGTTTTGCCCACACTGTCCCGTTTTACCCCGCTGTGCCATTTTGCCCCGGTCTCCCCTACTACTGGGTAAGTTGGATCGGCCTTTTCTGGGAGTTCGTCTACCTGCATGACGGGGAGACGAAATCCCACTTTCATTTTTTTACCTGCATATCAGATCATTTCTGCTTTAAGTTTTTGTACGGGAAGCTACAGTAGGCAGGTGCTAAAGTACGTGGTGGGAATTTCAATACAGTAGGCAGGTACTAAAGTAGGTGGTGGGAATTCCGGTCGTGCCCAATTGGCTTGATTCCCGAGTATGCAACTTACACTGTTCCGCTCTACTGTACACGCGACTGAATCTGCATCAACTACCGTACTATAAATCATTACTTCCTGATTTATCACGTCCGTAATGCCCACGAAAGTAACCCGTTCCGCTGCCTTTTTTCATCACGGTCAGAATTTCTTGATTCAATCATGAACCGCACTACAGAGTTGGAAAGAGAAACGTGCGTGCGTGGTCCTCCATCTTCGAAGTGCCGCCTCGCCAATGATCGTTCGCGCCGAGCAGTTACAAACGTCGGCGCATTCGTGCGCGCAATTGAAAATTCCCTGGATCGCTTCGCCGGTGAGGCGCTATCGTAAAAGGGGTTCGTGGCTTTAGCGACGCATTCCGTCGAGTCTCGAAAAGCGCTTAAATCGTTCGCGTGCGCGAACGAGTGCTCGTTTCCTTTGGAAATAAAATCACGGTCCGAGCGTCGCCATCGAGATCCGGTCGCGATACGGTTTACGGGGGTCGGTTAATGATCAGAAATCGTTTGAGATAGAGTCAACTTGGGACGGCAGGTTTGGTTTCGCAGCGAGATGTTTATACGAGCTTAGGGTACAAGCATGGAGAGGGAGAGTAACATTGAAGGGTCTTTAATATATTTTCTTTCACTCGTAATTTAGGATCGATCAGGGTTTCCGGCGACAGAGCACAGACATGATTCTATTATCCATTTCCTCCCCGCTGTTCATCGAACGCGCAGGTGTCCGGAATATGATTTCGGGAGGTTCCTCGGCGGCTCGAACGAGCGTCATCAGACCTTGGTGACAACGAGCTCGGGACGCCTGGACCCGGCCTACCTCGTTGGCCTCCATGTTTGATTTCTGTACCGGCAGAGCAACACTTTCTTGAACGCCTGCCTGAATACCTTGTTGAATATCGTATAGAATATCGGATTGACCATAGAACTGGCGTAACCCAACCACGTAACCAGATCGAAGATCTTGTGGTCTATGCGCTTTTCGCAATCCGGACAGACGGCCGGCACGAGATTCAACACGAAGAACGGCGCCCAAAGTATAACAAACGTAAAGAAAACAACACCGAGGACTTTGGTTGCCTTCTGCTCGAGTCTTATGATTCTACCGTGGCGCGAACTGTTTCTTGAGACGACGCTCGAAGTTCTCGAGTGGTGGGTCCTCACCGGGCCCGAATACCTCAGCAGACAGGGCGACGATGAGTTGGCTTTCCCCGCCATGGACGCTTGGCCGTTGTGGGCACGCATGGTCGCCGCTCTTCGCAGCGGCGTTGGTCTCGAGGGCGTCAAGAGGGTTCTCGTGCTGCCTGAAAAGACAAATGACAATTGTACAATTGACAACGAAAAATTAACCAATTCACTAATTCTTTAACACTCATATATATTTTAAGAACCACTTTCATGGTGTACAGTACAGGACCGCGTTTCTCCGTTCCTCTGGAGCCAATCCAATTAACCACGACCGCGTAAGTTGGATACCCCACTGTCTGTCCAAGTACCTGTCCACCGTCCCTTTCCGTACGCAAAAATTGTCGGATTTACAGCAGCGACGATTTCATTCGCACACGGAGAAAAAAAATCGTTGGGACAACAAGAATTTTGTTACCATAACTTATTTACCGGGTTAACATAGGGACGACAAAATATTTTGTTGTGGCAGCAAATATTTTGCTGTAACAACCAAATATCTTTGCTGCCACAACAATAAATTGTTAACGATCTACATTTTGTTAGAGAAACAGAACTATTTTTCTCCGTGCAGGTAGCAAAAGGGAAGGAGTCGTTTGTTTCCCCACCAAGCAGGTAACGGAGCTTGAGAAGGGTCCGAATTGGACTTAGGGGAGACCGGGGCAAAATGACACAGCGGGGCAAAACGGGATAGCGACGGCAAAACTCAATTTTCCAATGATCTTTGGATACCCCATTTTGTCCCAACGATACATCCGAATTTTCAAACCTTCAAACCCGGTTTGCCCCACGTACCACCATCGCCACCATCCAAAGTTATTGAAGAATTGAGTTTTGTGTCATTATCCCGTTTTGCCCAGGTGTACCATTTTGCCCCGCGCTCCTTTACGCGGTGGTCATTTTCGGAAGTACGCGGAACTATGCGGTTGGGAGAAACGCGGTCGTGTACTGTATCGTCAATTGCGTCGCGAACGTACGTACCTATACTAGAACCGCGCCTGCCGCCTCGCCACGTGACGACGGAGTTCGAGCCCTCGTAGTTCTTGGCCTCGCTCTTCGGCCCTCTTCCGAGAAGGCCGATGTCAAGACTCTTGCCGATGGGCTTGAGGGTGTCGCTGGAAACGATGACAACTTCGCTCGACGGCGGTGGTGGCGGTTGTTTTGACGACTCCCCGAAATATGGACACGTGCACGGCGGTGGTAGTGGCAATTCGCAATCTTTCTCGAGAACCCGTCGCCGCATCTGATCCTTAGCATCCTCGAGGCTCGAACCGCTCCAGGTCGAGTGCCGCTGTCTGCGCAGAAGCGTCGATTCGTGGAAGCTGAAAGACCGTTTTCTCAGCGCTTTGGGCGAGGTCGAGTCGGCGAGTTCGAGATGCGTCTCGTTGTAGGTCGATGCTCTTCTGCGATGTCTCCACTGGCTCGGGGGACTCGGCTCCTCCTGGGTCATCGAGAGACTGACCCTCGAGCCCGACTCGCTGCTCGCACTCTCGCCGCCTCTGAAAAACCGATAAGCCAAGAGTTCACGATACATCGTTTGCCGTCCGAAGGAATCTTGTAACTACGAAGAGAAATGAAAACTCGAACAATGAATGCTAGTTGGGCACCTGGAAACTCGTCATGATCCTTGAACGAACAGTCGACCGGATATCGTAACTACGAATTCTTTTGTGAGGGATTGTTACGTCAGGATTGCGGCTCGGCCCGCCGACTCGACAACCGTCGAACTTCCATCTTGGGTGCATCGATGTTTCCAAGTGGAGTACAATAGCAGAGAACAGGCACGAGTAAGGATTGATTGCCGAGTTGTTTCTCTCGGAGATACTGGTTTCGGTGAGGAATTCCGTTGTGCCGAGTGTTCGTCAAAAAATCCGAAATACGGATAGAAGTGGGGAAATCCGTAAGCCTTTATCCACACTTCTAGCGGGTCAAAGTGAAGAAGTTGCATATAGCAGCATAACTCTCGAAGATTCGCGGACGACTACTCGGGACAACGGGCACATCGTGATAAAGAAAGAAGTGGGGTGAGCGAGAGGGCAGGAAATCGACGACGAGAGGGCGAAGATGCCGTCCGTTGCCGGTGGAGCTGATGTGGTCGAGTATCGCGGGAAAGCTACAAAGGCTCCGTTGTTGAGAGGAAACGAGTGAAAGACAGATGGTGAAAGAGGCGCAGTTTCTCCCACTTTCAACACTGCCTATATTGGCTTTAGAGTGGGCCGGCTATCGTCGACAAATTGGAAAACCTTTGGCCGATGGTGGATGGATCTTGGGGGCCAAGTGGCAATGGAGGTCGGAGCTCGTGCGGGAAATCATTGAGTTGGATAAACCAAAAAAAAAAGACGGCAAGTAAGCTTTGGATCTGGAAGAGGACAGGCTAACGAAAGGGGCCGCCTAGCTGTCGAATCCTCGACGATCGTCTGTTAACCTCGCGACGAGTGAAAGCAGAAGGACGAGCCAAAGTGCTTCGTAAACAACCCAATTCCTTTTGATGCCTCGAGGGCCGAAAGTCAAGATCCTCTTGTGCTGCTATCCCAGCGCTACCACTGTGGATTCCCGCGCTCGTCAGCTCCTCAACCGCAAGTCCGATTCACCTCCAACCCCATCAAGCACCGGGAACGTATTCGAGGCCTCGAAGAGTCGATACCGGACGGCGCATGCGCGAATTTTTTTCCAAAGCCGTGCGATAAAAACAAAGATGCAAGGTTGATCGAGCGACGTCCCATGGGAAGTAGGCCAATATCGTGTCATAATGGCTTTCCAACCGGAAGTTAGATTTTCTCAAGCTTTTCAACATACGACCTAGCATTTTCCTCCTGACACCAGCTCGCAGCCACTTCGATTTTCCACGAGGCCTCTCTGTCCTCGTTTTCATACATCGCTGAACCGGATGGAGCGTAAACATCGAATGAACCTCGTACATGTATACATGTTTCATATAGAATCGGGGGAAGCTTTCGTAAAAACAGTGCAGAGGAATTCTCAAGGAGGCACGTTATTGAGGATGATGTAAGGCGCATGAAAGTTTCCACAGTGCCTTCAGCCATATATTGTTTCCTTCGTTTCTTCGCCACCATCCGTTCGCCTATATCTATATCGGACGTCAAACCCATTATCCGGTTCCCTTTGACACAGTCGCTGCCGGGGATGCAGCACGTTGTAGCAAACAACGTGCTCCGTGCCTCCTCATCCATTTCACCGTGGGTTCTCCTCCACGTCCATCTCGGGAAAGACCGGAGCAGGCGGCAGTGGCTGCCGCCTCAGCCGTGTCGGTGGCAGGCGTCGCGATATTAATGATGGCACACATGGCTGAAGAAAGCATGGAAGCTGCAACGTGGTCTTGGCGAACCACTTCATGCTCCTCTCCTCCCAACTATGTGTTTCTTATCTCCGCCTTTTTCTACCGCGACGCCTTATCGTTCCATCGGTCCTCGCTCGAGGCTCGTCTCGTTACTCCGTTGCGTTCCAACTGAAATCGATGCAAGCCATGCATCAATCTCACGAGCCACTCTTCCGTCAGTCTTTACGGGAGACCGGGGACAAAAGTAACAAAAATCCTTTTTAATTTTTTAACCAACAAACCCGGGAGTCTAACGCTTCGGCATCCAATGGTGTACAAGTAACCTAGTCTTAGGTATTTAGTTAAAAAATTTCAAGCAGAAATATGTACGGAATTACGATTACCGCCCCGGTAAACACAGACGAAATTCTGTAAGAATTTGGGCCGCGGCGGGTCGATTGTAACGGGTAGTGGGGTCATTTGTGACATCCTCCTGCATCAACGAAATCCTTCGCCGACCGCTATTAAGAAATAGAACGGGGGTGCATTATCACAGAAAATTTGTATTTGAAGTTAACATTTTTTAAAAATTATTTGCTGGCTAAGCCGTTGAGCCGGCTGAGCCATTTTAGCCGGCCTAACTATACAGCCCTACTATAAATGTTATAGTCTACAATTGGTTGGTTATAAATTATAAGTGTATAAATTATC
>JAPYZC010002096.1:0-30633 GCA_030522665.1 Ichneumoninae sp. A BG-2022a
TAAAATATATTGGTATTGGTATTGGAAGAAATGAATTATTGCTGATACAATTGACCCGGATCGACTGTTACAATCGACCCCGCACCGGATTATTAGCGAAGTTACTGTGGCATCGGTTAATAACAATCTGAAACGGGTCGTCTCAGCGATCAAAATGCTCCGCAAAAATGTACCTTTCAACTCCTTGTGCTTGTTTGCACTAATGTTTTGTATTGTGTTGCCTAGCTGACGCGATCCGCACAGTCGAAAAATCACTTCTGCGTTCGTGAATCACATTTGGTTTCGGCGAATTGGTATTTTTGAGAACTCAGCTATGAGGTGATTGCATGGCCATAAGGTGATGTCTATAATGTTGCTCACTTCATATGAGATGCTTCCGATCATGCGCAGCGTTGCACGGCCGCTTGTTACAATTGACCAGTGTTACTTTTGTCCCCGGTCTCCCCTACTCCCGTTACTCCACTTGCAATCCAACGAAAACGGAGGCCTAACACGTGCGTCGATTTTACGAGTTCCTTCGTCCACCGTCCGGTTATGGCCTCGGATGATTCTGCACTTCGAGGATGCGTCGGACCGTCGGAAACCATCAAAGCGTGTTCCTCGCGGGACGTTTGACGGGTGACTAAGGTCATTGGAAAGCTGTACAGCGTGTTCCTCGAGGAATTTCTTGGCTGGGTTCGCTCGCGTGCATCCTGGAGGGAACGCTATCTCTGCGGAAAAGCCACAACCCGGCCTTCTGCCTGGTCCGCTCTTACGCGCCAGTTGGTGAACTGGCCGTCGACTCGCACACCTTGTCACCCCTAGCTCGTCTCGCGTCGGCCCCCGCGGCTCCTCCATCGTCACCGCAACGACATTATCGCAGCCTCCCGCCGTTATAGAGAATTGCACTTTGGTTGCGTATAACATTCAAAGAGCAAACTCAAAGGGTCGGCCGGGCAGTGAGAGCGTTGCGGCGGGCTTCGGGTGTCGAAACTTCGTCATTCGGTACTTGACTGAGTGAACGGCTATTGCTCTCAGCTGGTCACGTGTCTGCGCGTTGCTTTTGGAAATATCGACTTGCCTGGGTCCGGCGTAAGCGTTATTTCAAAGGTCCACCGACGCATCGACGGTCGCGCCGATGGCGGGGAATCCCCGTGACTTATCGTGTGAACTCTCTTTTAGGGTTGAGCGATTGCTGTGTCTATCGACTGGGTCGAATCGATTCCCGAGTAGGTGCAATCGTGGAAACAATTTGTATTTGTCGATCGGGGTTACTGTAACACGTTTCCAAACGCTCCAAAGGTCCGGTCAATTTCAATGGGTTATTGTAAATCAGAGCTGGGCAAATACCCTAAGTACTTGAAGTGCGTATCAAAGTATCAGGTACTCAAAGTACTGAGCGCTAGGTAGTTCTTGAGTACTGACGTATTGAGTACACTGATAAAAAAGTACAGTTGAATCAACTAAGATTCGGGCAGGGACGTTCAAATAAATGTTCTGTTGGTTGAAAAATTGTTGAACTACCCAATTTTTTAAGTGTACCAACAAAACATTTTGTTGAACGTCCGTGCCCGAATCTTAGTTGATGCAACCGTATTTTTTTATCAGTGTACTGGCAGAACAATATTCTTGAAGTTTTGAATAGTGGGCACAGACTCAGTACTTGATGCTTCAATACGTATACAAGTACTTGATGCATTTTGCCCAGCTCTGTTATAAATTAACCGATAGCATTGGACACAATGCGGATGACAGATGTGTATCATGACACATAGATACGCACACTGACAAAAAAAAATGTTGGATTAACAAAATTCGCCGTCACATAACAAATAACAACTTTGGTTGGTACAACTAAATCATTCTTTTGTTGAACGATTATTCGCTTCAGTCGATATTCAAAATATTTCGATTCAAATCAACATTTTTTATTGCGCCAACTAAATAACGCCTTTGAACGCAGGTGAACGACCCTTGGTTAATCCAACATTTTTTTTTCTCAGTTCGCTGTCGAAAAGTAGATGAAGTGGATTGTAGGAATGTGAGAATGGACCGATTGCAAACTTGACTGGAAATGAACTCGTCACCCATCTACGCGTTGCTCCTGAAAATGCCGATTTCCCTGGCTCCAGCGAAACCGTCATTTGAAAGGTCGCTCAACTTATTGTGCCCGTAACTTATTGTGTGAACATGCACTGACAAAAAGAATGATAGTTCCTACTATAGTGAATAGTTTCCCGAGGGAACGTCTGTATAGACATTTTCTCATAGTATACATTCAATCGATTAGACTATAATTATGGTTGCAACCATGATGTTTTGTCATTGTTGTAACTATAAAATGCAAACGCTCCGTCTGGGAACTATTTTTTATGGTAAAAAAATCAGTCTTGTTGCTATGTAATTTTTTCTCAGCGTGCCAGCTTTTGGGCATCGCGCGATCGCGCCATCTATTGCCTGGGTCGGATCGATTCTCCGGTAGGTGCGAGTGAGTATCTGGGCGATTGTGGACACGATTTGTCTTCGTCACTCAACGTGATTTGCAACACGTTTCCAAACGCTCCAAAGGTCCAGCCGATTGCAGTCGGTTATGACAAATGAACTGATAACATTTGACACGATGCGGAATACGGATGCGTATCAATGGCACGCAAATACGCACCGTCGAAACCTCGACGAAATGTATTGCACGATAGTGAGAACGGAGAGTGCAAAATTATCGTTGAGCTGGGAAATAATATAGAACGAGGACAAATAGCCGGTTCGCGGTGGTGAAATAGAGAAGCGACAAAGCCAGGATTATGTTCGTCGATGGGGACGAACGGAGTTCAGACCGCATGCGTTCGACGGTGAACGACAATGGTAAAATTTACGAACGACAATTTAATATTTTATCGAGCTACATGGACCGCGTTAAAATAGCGTGCGCCGAAGAGGAATTCCACCACTTATTTGGCTATTGCAAAGCGTGGTCGCGCGACGCTCGACGCGCGTGAATTATTTATCGACGAATTAGCCGGCGTTACGCGCTCCCTCCGTTGTACACATTCCCGGGGGTTTTATCCACCGGCCGCGTGTACAACGGACAGTGACTGAGTAGCTCTTCCGCAAGGACTTTCCACAGAAATTCCATTTTTTTTTCTCCGCGTTACTTTTTCATCGTGCGCACGGTTATTCGCGAACAATGGACGGTAATTCTCTGGGGACGTCATAAGTCTTCGGGTAAAGTCGCGTTTTAAATTTAGTTTATGTTTGGTTGCACAGAAATTCCACGCATTCCGCGAGTCCCGCGGAGAAATACAAACGTCCGATTCCCACGGGTGATCAACGATATGAATTTTTGTTTTTTAATTTTAGTTTACTCCCGAGTCATTTAATCGCGAAGAGACACACCAAGCTGGGCAAAATCGGGTCATTGAACGTTCGAGCCGTTGAAGACAATTTACATCGTCGTGCCAAAAAGCCTACTTCGCTGTTGTTCTCCTGGTAAAACGATGGTTTCCGGTCCTTTTTCGTGCATTCACTTTTCTCCTTGATAGCGGCTTTAAAGCTCATCCAGAAAAAAATTGATTTGACGGCCACCTTTTATTAAGATTATGTAAAATATTTATTTCATTTAAGTAACTATCTATTAAATAAAAATAAATATTTATTTAAATCAAATAAATATTTTACTTAATCTTGATAAACGGTGGCGGTCAAATAAATTTTTTTTCTGGTTGCGAATTAATTATGCCCATTGTTCTCGAATATTTAACCGCGAGCGCATAATGCGATTTCGAAGCTTAATCCGCACAGAAATCCGGTATCGCAGGTGTCGCGAAATGGCATTGACATTTGCCTGGAATCGGCGAAGCTGATTTCCCGTCCTCTTGTTTGTTGTTGTTATTATTCACTTTTTTCTACTCGCCGGGTGCAACTTTACAATTGCGTTAAGGTAGTACTAGCACAATAAATGACGCCGCCTAAGTTCGAGAGAAAAAAACCAAAGATTACAAACACTTCTCGATGAGAAAAAAATCTGAAAAAATTCTAGCATATAAAAGGTGCTGAAAAGATTGTTTATGCATAATAATAATTTCAGATTATTACGAAAATGATTTGTTAATTTTTTTCTGAATGCGTATGAATTTTTAAAGATTTTTTTCAAATACTTGAAAATTACGATTTTAAACAAATTTTAACATAAAGGAAACGAATAACATTTTGGGATCATTATTATGGACGAACAATTTTATCAGCATCTTCTTTTTTTCAGATTTTTATCCGATCGAGAAGTGTTTGTAATTCTCTTTTATTCCTCTCAAACTTAGGCGGCGTCAGTCATTGCGCTCGTACTACCTTAAGTGCATTTCCGAGAGAAACGGGATATTCTTTAAAGCGAATTAATTATGAGCATTGTACTCGAACGTTTAACCTTGAGCGCATAATGCGATTTCCTAGCTTAATCCGCACAGAAATCCGGCGTCGCAGGTGTCGCGAAATGGCTTTGACATTTTCCTGGAATCGGCGGAGCTGATTTCCCGTCCTCTTGTTTGTTGTTGTTATTATTCACTTTTTTTCTACTCGCCGGGTGCAACTTTACAATTGCGTTAAGTGCATTTTCGAGAGAAACGGGATATTCTGCACAGTCCGGAGTGACAAATGGAACGGGAATCCGCGTCAGAGCGGCGCTCGATTCCCTCTCTGTGCCGCGACCAAAGTTTAGGACGGAGGGCGATTTTGTGCCGGAAAGAACGAGTGTTCCACTCGTATTTGTTATGAGTTCTCGGAGGAAATATTCCGTTCGGAAAGTGGTGGAATGGGCGACCGAGTGCAGAGAGCGTTGCACCGCGAAAAAGTTGTATGAGGTTCGAGGCAGCCATGGAGATTATCAAGCGAAGGTAGTTTGCCACCGACAAACTCGCGCACCGCCACTCGTTCGTAATTTGAAACCGACGAGAGACTTTTCATTTCGTCGTTGCCCTCGAGTCACTTTGTCACATCGAGTAACTCCATTTTAACGGAGATTTTTTTGTTTGTTTTTATCTTATTTTTATTTTATTTTTTTGTTGAGTTACCGCTTGGATGCTGCGCAAACTTCATGAAATTTAAATCGTTTCCGGAGAGTTATATTAAACGAGATAAAGGTCAAGTCCGAGCTCTCCCCCTCCCTTCGCAATTGCTCTATTAACAATAAATAACATTTCCGCAGCGTTAAGAAGGGGTACAATTTTCCAGGATAAAAAAATACTATCGGTGAGACGTTGATAAACGGGTTGGATGACAACGTTCAACCAGCGGCCCTTAGAGATTTATTTCTCAAAACAAGCAATCTTGGTGCTCATGAAATTTCTTGCAAATTTCATGACGATAATATCCACAAACTCCATTTTAACGCCGTTTTTTAAATTTTATTTAAATTTTATTTTTTTGTTGAATTATCGCTTCGATGCTGCTCAAACTTCATGAAATTTAAATAATTTCCGGAGTTATATTAAACGAGATAAAGGTCAAGTCCGAACTGTTCGCTTCCGTTCGCAGTTGCTCGATTAACAAGAAAACATCGGCGAGAATACATTTCCGCAGTGTTAAGTCGGGGTAAAATTTGGACACGGTAAAAAAAAAACTATCACTGCTACGTTGATAAACGGATTGGACGACAACGTTCAACGAGCGGCCCTTAGAGATTTATTCCTCAAAACGAGCAATCTTGGTGCTCATGAAATTTCTTGCAAATTTCGTGACGATAATATCCACAAACTCACGCTCTCGCCTACCCCGGGCGCCAACGATGCAATCTTCGTTGCAAACTACGAATTTACGAGATGGGCGCAGCGAGAATTCAATAACCATCCTGTGTGCTCGGATGATATAGAGTAGTATTTTAGTCCGATGAAGCCGGCGACTCAGCCGCCGCGTCGACGTGGGTGCCCGACTGAGAGAATTCAACGGATGGATATTATATCACGTCTATATATAGATATACGTGTATATATTAGTACTAGTGTTTGTTATCGCAGGATCCCCCAGTGGACATGAAACGTAATATCTGCGGCAAAGTTTGGTCTGACGTTTGACCTTTTCATAGTAATGACGAGTAACGGAGTTGCAAAATGTTGCCGAATGAATTTTTTTTCTTCTTTGCTGGACCATTTTTTCCCGCACGCGTTCATTCATCGGACGGAGAAAAAAAATTGTGACTATGCGGAAGCTAGTTTGGTAATTGTACAGCGAACTGAGAAAGTTACATTCATATCCAAATTTATCCAAGTCATTCTCATACCGACTTAACTCACAACGTCATTAATCTTGTAAGTTTGGATATGAATGTTATTTTTTTAAATTTTCTCGATCATTTACCAAAAGGCACAGTCGCCAAATTTTGTTCTCCAATTCCATTCGTGACAATGTCGAATTGCGGAAAGCTGTTTTGACAAATATTTTGAATTAATTATTGTGTCCCTTTCCCATGTCCAGAGTGACCTTTCCGCTCCGAATGCGGTTTTCAGATTCGTTGGTTTCCAACAAAAAAATATATCCAAAAATATACTGTCAAAACATTGCGCCCCGTTCGTTTTATCTCCACTCCGTCTCGCTTCCTGGTCACACTGGGATGACGGGGGATTTTCGGACAATATAACGGACTGCGGATGATCACTGTGGTCCCGCCACTCCCGCGTCACGATTCGTCGGAATTACCAGGGGGAGTTTCTCATGCTCAACCCTTCTGAAATCTCTCACCAGCACTCATTTATTTCCGTCCCTTCGTTCTATCTGTCACGCCCAGTGCCGCAATCCACTCTCTTCTTTTTCATCCGCTAAGCCCTTTTTTCCCTCCTCTCCTCACCTTTCCGCTCTCTTTAATCAAGCGTCATTATAAATAGATTGGAAAAAAAAATAGACCGGCGCGACCGGACTCGTCGCTGACGCAGACTCGCGACTATCCGGAATTTCGAATACTTTCCATTCCGTCACGTCCCCGAACTTTATTTCCCGTAGGGATGAAAGTTCGATACTCTATAGATTTGCCATGAGTTAGTAACGAGAATGTAATTTTCGCGCACCGAAAATCCAATGGAGACGAATAATCGAGGCGACGCGAGGAAATAAAGTTTGCCGCGTTGTCAGCAGCGTCCCAAAAACCTCCGCCCAATCAGGGTCGCGTAAAGTCGCCGAACGAATTTACCGCGACTATCGCTCGTTCGAAAGGAAAATCTCCAATTCGATGAAATATCGCACCGTCGTTTCGACCCTCGACGCGTCAGCCCTTCCAGTCTTGTAAACCCAACCCCTAGTCGCTAAAATGTTCCCGGCAAATATAGTTGACGACACAGTCGAACGCAGTCGTCGCTCGGTTTCCTTGCGGTCCGTCGAAGTCGCCGAGGTGAGAAATTCGCCGGTTCCGCCGCGCGGAGAGAAATTAAAGCGAAAAATGCGAGGAAATAAAGTTTTCCGCAACATCGGCAGCGTCCCGAAAAATCTCCGCCTAATCAGCCGCGCATAAACGCAACGTCGCCGAATGAATTTACCGCCTCTATCGCTCGTTCGATAGGAAAATGCCCAATTCCGTGGGATGTCGGACTGACATTTCGAGCCCCAACGTGCCCGCCCTCGCGGCCTCGCAAGCCCAACCCCCAGTCGGTAAAATGTTCCCGGTAAATATAGTTTACAACATACCAGAGTAAAAATTTTCGAGCGTCAGATCGGGCCCTGATAGGTTCCTGATAAGGCCTTATCAGGCCTTTTCACACTGAGAAAAACTTACATACACTGTTAAAATTAATTGTAAATTTAATGTTCTGGAAATTTGAAATTTGCTAACATTACTCATATTAATTAAGCATTAATGTACTTTGCTTGTGAAATAAATATACCACATATTAAAATGACAAATCTTTTGCTTGAACAACGCACATGTGTTTGAAATCTCAGAAACGGTTTATGTAAAAAAGCTTCCAATACGGTTCATTAATTTCCAGACAATTTTTTTTTACAGTGTAGTAAATAGTTCCCAGAGGGGACGTCTACATTTTATAGTTACGACAATGACCAAACATTATAGTTGTAACTACAATTATAGTTTAATCAATTGAGTATATACTATCACAAACTATCTATATAGACGTCCCCCCCGGTTACTTTTCGTCATAGCAGGAAATACCATGCTTTTTCTCAGTGCAGGACCTTATCAGGGCCCGATTTAACTCTCGAAAATGTCTCCTCGGGTAGTCGAATGCAGTCGTCATTAGTCGTCGCCCGGTTTCCTCGCGGTCCGTCGAAGTCGCCGAGGTGAGAAATTCGACAATTTCGGTGCGCGCTCGCGTATGGAAATTAAAGCGACAACGCGAGTCTGCGAGGATGCGGCGGGAGATTCGCGGAGAGTCGGAAAAGTGCCACTTTAATTTCTCGGGCATCCTTCGCGGCGAGGTTTAACGGTGGGAAAGATGGGTATAGAAAGGAGGATAAGGGAAATGTGAAAGCGGCGGAGAAGCAGCGCCGGCAGACCGCATGTGTGAGGGGGCTCGAGAGACGCTCGAGTGTGCTTTCCCCGGAGGTGGTGCGCTGTGCTTCGCAGACACCGCAGAACGAGTTTCCTCCATACGACGGGAAAGACTTAATCCTCCCAGCCGAGTGCGCACCGACGGCTGCACCCACTGCCTGCAGTCCTTCGCCCGCGGTTTTATCTCCCTCCCCCTTTGTCCCGCTTCTTCTCCAACTTATCATCGATCCTCCGCCGGCGGCCACGGGAAAACGGGTAACGGATACTTATATCGAGTAATCTCGGCCCCCGGTGCCGAGAATGAAATTCGACTTTTACCCGAGAGTAGCTTCCAGAGTGCTCGCCACCTGGTTACACGTAACTCGATCGGAAACCGATCGTCGTCCTTCCCGGCTTTCCTTTCCGGATACTTCCGACACACTTCTTTTTCCCTGTACAACATCCTTCGGGAGCGATCAAATTAATTCATTTATTTTCTTCGTTTCCGTTGAGAGCGTCGAAGCTACCCGTGTGCACCGCGAAGTTTGTGGATGGTGCAGTCGCGATGACTGCGACAACTTTTCGAGAAGGCTTTCTCGCGAACGGAATCGTCAGTGTTTCTTGAGTGGATGTCGCGGGACTGAGCGGGGACGAGGAAATCTTTGAGATAACCGAATTTTCTGCTTCTATCGATTAACGTTGTCGCTATCAAAAAAATTCGGATGGAATTTAATGTCGCGGTAATGGACGATTTTATGCATAAACTGGTGTGTTAAGTTTCGTGTACAATTTTGATGGAAAATTATAAATTGTATGAAATTTAATGCCGCGATACTGGGAGTTTTTATGCGTAAACTGGTGTATTAAATTTCGTGTACAATTTTGATGAAAAATTATAAATTGTATGAAATTTAATGGGGCCGTACTGGAAGTTTATATTCATAAACTGGCGTATTAAATTTCGTGTACAATTTTGATGAACAATCAATGTACGTTGAAAACTTTAAAAATCCTTCACTTGGAATAATTTAATTTTACTCTACTATAAAACTACTTTAATTCCAATGATTTACTTCAACTTTACAGCAAAAGTGTATGAATTTTATCACAATTGTACATTCAACTTAACGTGCCATTTTTTGCACTAAAAATTCCAGTCCGGTACATTAAATTTACAATATTTTTACCAGAGTTTAAACCACATTTAAAGCCATACATTTCAATGCATCGGTTATGTGATTTTTTTTATTATTCAAATTTTATTTATTTTTTTTTTACACAAAGCTTGAAACCAAGAAATGTTTCAAAGAATCGGATGTTCCCTTTGCCGAAAGTGCGGTGTATCTTGGCCCTGGAAATATTTCCTTATGTCGGCGCGAAATGTTATTTACGCGGCGCACATAAATTTTTTCCCTCGCCCCTCGGAGTGCTCGAATCCATTGCGGGAACTGAGGCAGCTGGAGCTCCATCGGAAGAGTCTGTGTTCGTTCGCGCTTTAAAATCGTGCCGCACCTCTCCGGGGTATCGCGGTGTTTATCGTTGCGGAAACGTCTCTCTTTCCGCGGGGCGACGTTTCGATGCGACAGCTCCATCGACAGGGTCTCGCGAAGCCCGTCTTTCCCCTGTCGTCGCATGTACATCTTTTTACCGCGATATATACGTCGACTGTGTATCTCGTGAGATAAAAATAAGGTCGACGGCGGTCGGTAGAGTTTTCTTGAAATTCTACAAGGGCAATCGGATGTTCCACAAATCCTCTCTTCGTCTCGATGAAAAACATGCGCCTCGACGGTTCGACGTTTATCCGTCCGAGAGCCGACGGCGCGTCGCTTTGCGCGGATGGAACGGTGAATTTCGCGGACCTCGTTGCGACGAGAAAAGCCGCGTTGACCGTGCAAAGAAATTTAATCTCCCTTTATTGGTCGGAAGTTAAAAAATAAGAGAAAATAAATAAAAATCGTGCTCCCAGATTGCATCGGCTTGCCAGATGCGCCGATAAAAAAAAATGCCCCAATTGTAACGACGACGTGTTCTCTCGCTCGCGTGATCTTCCATACGCTCGGATGCGCCCCGAATTTTTTCCGTCGTCCCCGATTCGTCGATTGAAACTTCGATATTAATATTTCCGTCGGTGAGTCCGAATCGGTCGCTCCGACGAGGACGACGATCAATGTGCACACGGCTCCTTGCGCAATTAAAAACTTTTCGTTTTATTTTTTTTTTTTTCATATTTCGTTCCAGTCTCATCGCGATTTCTGCACATCGTGAATGTACGCATTTTAACGATCACAGGTTGCGCCGGGGGGTTTGGCGGTGCTATCGGAAAATGTTCATTCTATGTTGACCATTTCCGCTGCGGGTTGTTTTTTTCGTTTTTAATCTGTGTCCCCACCGATGCAGTTGGTGTATTGAAAGGGAAACAGTCCAAAGAGTTCCAAAGGGTTTTGTCAGAATCCCCGTTTTGTTTCATTGGGTTTTGTTTTTTTTTATTTTTTTATCATTTTTTTGGAAATACGACGAGCCAATGTGGCAGAATTAAATCTATGCAGGAGAGTGGAGTTAGCCCAGTGGCGACCGGAGGTCGAAAACCCGGCATTCGTTACACATTCCATTACCATCGTTGCACAAAAGATCAACCACCACAGCAATGCAGTTGGAGTATTAAATAAAAGAGATAGTGTCCAAGGAGTTCCAAAGGGTTTCTTCAGAATCCTCGTTTTTTAACATTGGTTTTTATTGTTTGTAATTTTTTTTTGCAAATATGATGAGCCAATGTGCGAGCTGGATTATCCGATGACACGAACGATGTAAGTTTATGCAGGAGACCGGACCTCGAATTCCCGGAATTCGTGATAAATTCCATCATCATTGCTGGACAAAAGATAATCAACCACCACAGCCCTCCCGATTGTTCCGACTCTTCAATCTATCATCACAAAATCACTTGTCGCCTGTTCAGAGCGCGACCGACAAAGTAGGGGAGACCGGGGCAAAATGGCACAGCGGGGCAAAACGGGACTGTGATAGCAAAACTCAATTTTCCTATAATTTTTGGATGCCCAATTTTGTCCTACCGATACATCCAGATTTTTAAACCCGTTTTGCCCCATGTACTACCATCGCCACCATTTCAAAGTTTTGCCCCGGTGTGCCATTTTGCCCCGCTCTCCCCTAAAACGGATCTCCCGTCGAGCCGTCTGGAACCCTAAAACCTTGACTAAATCGATGACCGCCGATGCATCTCAAAATCCAATAAATGATTGTTCAAATCCAAAGACAACACATACGACTTACTCGCGCAGTTCGTAACAACACCAATGAAGTGAATCGACAATGAGTCTTACCCATTCCGAAAGCTACACCGTTGATGGGGAGTCGTCTGGTGTTGATGTTGATGGTGCTGGTGATGATAGTGTTGATGATGCTGATGATAATGGTGATTAGGTGGTGTCTGGCCGGAGGCCGCGATTTGGTGCTGGGGCGTCGAGCCGGGTTTGGGGGTTGTCGACGGAGTCGTCCCGGCGCTACCGGTGATTGACGCCTGCTGGCTAGATCCAAAACTCCCCATTCCCTCCAGGCCCCTCGAGAGCTTGAGCATCTCCGCGCCGAAAGCGTGAAGAGCCGACATGGCCGAGGGCGGTGGCTCACTCTCCGGCAGCCAGAGTTCGTGGGTGTCCAGAGTAGTGAGTTCCGTGTCGGTCGAGGTACCGGAAGTGTGCTGGGGGGTTCCAGCGCTTCCGCCGCTCCCGCCACCCTTGCTCAGCAGCAGCCGCCTCCAAGTACATCGCCTCTCCAAACCTGCAACTCACCGACTAACGATTAGTCCACCCGTTCTGTGTATCATCGTCACGACGGAGTAAACTACCCCAGTCCGCGCGTCTTGCGCTCGGGGACCTATCCGACAAGTTTTCCCAGCCAATCTACCGGCGGGCTGGCGGACAACCGCTTATCCTTTACATCTATCGTCACGATTAACGCCTCTACCCCTCGACGCTGATGAACTCGCCGGCTCCGCGTTGTACTTTCCCAAGTTTACGTTTTTCACGTTGTCATACGGTGGGAGAAGGATCTTGTAAAAACTACCGATCATCTAAGAAAAATTACCATTGCACATAGTAGGAGGGCACTAGCTATGGCGGAAAGTCTCAGATTTTCCGAGGATTTTGATCATAATATTTACGAAACATTCTTATCAATCCGGCACTTCTTACCATAGGTGGCGCCCTATTTCCCTACTACTATGTGCTATGGTAATGTCTCAAGCGATGTAGTCATATTTACTAGATCCTTCTTTCAGTGTACTTTCTTTGATAGGCAAACGGGAGACTGTTGTAATCTTATCTATGGGAGAGCTGAGTTCCGATCCGATCGCTAGTTCGGACATTGGACATCTCAGCTAATCATCTGAGAAAAATTACCATAGCACGTACACTGTAAAAAAATTTTGTTTGAAAATCAATGAACAGTATTGGAAGCTTTTTTACATAAACCGCTTCTGAAATTTCAAACACATGTGTGTTGTAATTTTACAATAAAATTTGTATTTTTCATGAACATTTTTGTAAATTTTGCAGCAAAAGATTTGTAATTTTAAGTTCCAGTACATTAAATTTACTATTTATTTTTAAAGTGTAGTAGGGCACGAGGGTGCCAGCTATGGCGGAAAGTCTCAGATTTTCCATAATATCTACGAAACATTCCTATCATAGGTGACGTCCTAGTTCCCTACTACTATGTGCTACGGTAATGTCTCAAGCGATGTAGTCATATTTACTAGATCCTTCTCTCAGTGTGCTTTCCTTGGTAAGTAAATGGGAGACTGTTGTAATCTTATCTACGGCAGAGGAAGACGGTTTGTGGCGGAGGGCCAAGTTCCGATCTGGTCGATAGTTTGGACATTGGTGAGATGTGCCGGATTTGGGGCATCTTCAAACTTCAAGTCCTCGATAGCGATATCCGATTTCCATTGACTTTAGGGATTCGAGGGCATCCCGACCGATCGGAAAAGGGCTTAACCGATACTCATCTGTATGGCCGGGGAGATCGGGGCGATAAAGCTCGTAAACTGTACACACGTAGTCAAAATTTCGCCCAGCTTTGGCCATCATATTCGAGAGGACAATACTCCAAATTTAATAAAAAAAATAGACAGCTATTAATACCATAAATTGAATACTTTCAATTTTCTATAAATAATAGTCAAATAATGGGATTATCAGGTACGGAGGCAAAAAAAAAATTGTAAGTGTACCTTGCGATAACGATGCCCGATTTTTATTGACTTCAGGGATTTTTGAGAGTATCGTGTACAGGGCCGGCGAGATAGAGCTGATAAAGCTCATAAACTGCACCCATGTAGTCAAAATTTCGTTCAATTTTTGACATCATATTCGAAAGGACAAAAATCTAAATTCAATCGAAAAAATATCCAGCCAATAATTCTATAAACGGATACGAGTACTTTCGATTCTGATATAACTTAAAGACAACGATTAAGGATCCAGAAAATAATTCTATAAATGCATATAACTTAAATACAATGATTAAGGATCCGGCGAATAATTTTATAAGTTGATGCGCGTA
Source organism: Ichneumoninae sp. A BG-2022a (assembly GCA_030522665.1). NCBI lineage: Eukaryota > Metazoa > Arthropoda > Insecta > Hymenoptera > Ichneumonidae > Ichneumoninae sp. A BG-2022a. The sequence goes on from JAPYZC010002096.1 coordinate 14,024, forward strand.
CTTTCGATTTGATATAACTCAAAGATTACGATTAAGGATTCAAAAAATAATTCTATAAATTCGTATAACTGAAAGACAACCATTAAGGATCCAGAAAATAATTCTACAAATTCATATAACTTAAAGACAACGATTAAGGATCCAGCGAATAATTCTACAAATTGATACGAGTACTTTTGCTTTGATAAAAACAACAGTGAAAATGGAAGCATCCGGTATAGAGGCAAAAAAAGGCGCGTCCATCCTAATCCACTACGCACGCGACTGACGTGCCCGGGGTCTTCATCTCGTGTTTTAATTTTCCGTCTCTCCGGTCGGATTATTGTTTTTCTTGCGGTCGCGGCGAGATAATGACCGAGTCACGTGTGAGATAATGGACCGTGTGACCTGTATAATTCCCGCTCGTGTGACCTATATGAGATCCGAATATGCGCACAGTGTTCTTTGCCGGCGAACGGACGGTGACGTATCGCCTCGCCCGACGTCCTTTCTTCGCCTCGAATCCGTCCGCCGCGACTATGACTTTGCATCACAGGACTTATACAATTTTTCGCTGCGTCAGCGTTCCGGCCCGCAGCCGGACCAGCGCCGTTCAACCGGCGCACTATTTGCAAGTAGATTGGCCGATGCAAATCTTTCACGCTAATTCCTTCCTCGCGCTCGGCTAACTTGGGGCGGATGGCTCATCGCTCCAATTTCGTTGCGCCGCATCGACCAGCGTACACGACACCGTCGCCGTGTATATTCCGCTCACGGTCCTTCCATCATTTCGCTACCGCAAAAAAAAAAAAAAAAAAAAAAAAAAAAACAAGAAAATATCATTTGTGAGGACGCCTGCGTGCGTGGGTGATCAAAGGAAACGGTGCGAATTGATTCGGGGTTGAGAAGCGCGCGTTAGCGGATGGAAAGCGCGACGGCGAAAGGAAATCCCGCGGACTGTCCCGGAGGCAACGGCGTTATTGAATCTCGATAGTGCCTCCCGTTCGGCGCTCTGTCACTGGCATATTGATTGCTTCCCTGATGCGGACGCATCGTTGGATCGTAGGGTCGTGCCGTGGGCTTTTATCGACAAAACAGAAGGGAAACTTACAGCGGTTGGCATTTTTCGACTCCCCCGAAGCGACGCAACGCACCCGGAAAAAATATTTTTTTGACGGCCACCGTTTATTAAGATTAAGTAAAATATTTATTTGATTTAAATAAATATTTATTTCATTTAAGTAAATATTTATTTAATTTAAATAAATATTGATTTAATTTACGTAACTATTTACTTAATTTAAATAAATATTGATTTAATTTAAGTAACCATTTACTAAATTTAAATAAATATTTATTTAAATCAGATAAATATTTTACTTAATCTTAATAAACGGTGGCCGTCAAATAATTTTTTTTCTGGATGCAACGCGAAGCAACGGGGGAAACCTTTTTGTCGGCGACGATTACGGGATCTTTTTCGGCAATTCAATGTCACTATTATTTTTTGCTATCGTGCGCGCGAGACCGCGGCATCGTGATGGATGAACTGCGCCGTTGGAGACGTAAGGTAACTTTCGGTACGCTCGGTCCGACAATGGACAAGCGGCTTCCCTGCTTCTCCGACCCGGGATCAACCCGCGAAGCCCTTCTTATCACTCGCCGCCTATCGCGGATAGCGGGACGACGGTAAAAAATCTCAGCCTCGGCGACGAAAAATTTTCTTGCTCGAAGACAAAAAAGAAAGGAAATAAAAATATGCTTTCGTCGGCATTCCTCGGAGAATATTCAGTTCGCATTCCTTCCGTTCAGCGAGGAAAACAATGCCCCGTATCGACGCGAAACCGCGGTGTACACTGAGGAAAATAAATTGTTAGGTTAAAGAGAGTGTAAAAAAAAATCGTACGAAATTTAATGTAAGGGACTGGAAGTTTTTATGCAAAAACAGGTATGTTAAATTTCACAATTGTGATGAAAAAATTTGTGTTCGGTGTATTAAAAACATCGGAAATACTCCATTTTTTATAATTTACTTTAACTTTACTATCAAAGTATATTCACTTTTCATCACAATTGGACATTACATTTAATGTACAATTGCCATGAATAATGAATGGACTTTTAGATTAAAATTGACGTAAATTATTAAAAGTAAACCATGTCTAAAGTTTTTAATATACCGGACATTAATTGTTCATCACAATCGTACATGAAATTTAATATACCAGTTTATGCATTAAAATTTGTCAGCACCAGTGCACTAAATTCCATACGAATTTTTTCACAAACTGATTGGTACAACAAAAATGTTTGTTTAAAAAACGATGCTTTACTTGTAACCAAACAAGTAGCTGTAAGCCAACAATTTTTCTTTCTCAGTGTACAATTTTTCAGCGAAACATTACTGAAATATCACCGACTCTGCCCGAGCAAATCGTAACCGCGACGGTCCCTCCCCTCATTATTTCCTTTCGCATACCTGAGCTTAGGCCTCGTTATACGAGCTTTTGAACTTTCCGCAGAGTTGCGTCTGCTCGACCGATGCCGTGAAAAAGATTAAAAAAAAAACCGACGACCGCAAGGAGAAAAAAAGTCGAAAAAAAAATAACTCTCTCCTAATTATACACGCGGAACATTGCTTCGCGTACTCAACGAACTTTCGAGATTATGACTCGAGGGAAATTTTAAGGACCCGTGAATTACCTCTCGGTCGTTTGATCGGCAGTGGTCCGTCCGAACGGTCAGGGCTCTGAGGAGGAGGGGTATTTTTTTGTGGGCGGGTGGAGGCGAAGTTTTAAAGTTCTCGTCACTCTCGAGAAAAGCCAAACCGAGCGTCCAGAGAGCTTCCAACTTTTTGTCCCCATTCCGCCGAGCGGCGGAGTGACTCGTCGAGAGTGAGAAATTCGATTGAAACAGGTGCGGTTAACTCGGTTTTTAACTCGTCGTACCATCTTCGCCCGGTTGAAAAAAAAAGACAAAAAAAAGCTCGCGAGCCAAAACATTTATCCTGGAAGATAATTGCTCTCGCTTCAACGTCAGGGATTCTCCGTCAGCGGCTTCGCCGCGGTGACATCGCGGCGTCTCGACGCCGAGGCTCTTCGGGGAAAGTTGACCGGGCACTCGATGCAAATTGCGGGCGTAACAGAAGGAAAAGCCAATTCGTGAGAGTTAATCGACTTTCGGATGGATCGACTTATTCGGCCCCGCGGCGCTTGTTGAACCCATAAAAACGAGCCGGAGTCGACGTCCCCGGATCGACGGAGTAATACAATTTCGTCTCTCAATTACTGCATAACGGAGTCGAGCAGACAGACGCGTCCCGTGCGGTTCGAATTAGCGAAACCCGTCGCGGCATCTGGAAATTCTCATGCGCGGTTTGGAACAACTTCGAAAGGGCGTGTCGTCGTTTCTTGCGAGCCATCGATACGCCGTTCTGACGTTGGGACGTCGAAACACATAAACATATATATCCATATCTCGGTGAATTCGTGGCAAACTTTTGTCCTCGGAGAATAGAACCCTCCGAGCCACCGCGTCGGCCCGAGACCGAGTCTCCGGGCGACTCTTACGACTACGTTACAAAGTTGTTCCAGCCATCTGCCGCGGGCTCTATAATCGTTCGAAACAACGATTTTTTTTTTCCTTAAATAAACCGACCGAAGCCGCACTGAATCGACGGCGATACTGGCGAGGGATCTTTCGCTCGACGGAAACGGATATGCATTAAAAAAAAAGATCGATCACCGAATCAGTGATCGATTTACGGAATCGGAACTCGCAAATTAATATATTTATTAATGTAAATCATTTATTTAATTACTTAAATAAATGATTTATTCATTTTTCGTGGGTATGTTGTGGTATCCTTGATCGATTGGTCACACTGTAAAAAAGAATTGCAAATTTAACGTACCGGGCTGGAAGTTTTGATGCAAAAACTGGTACATTAAATTTAATTGTACAGTCATGATGAAAAATGAATATACTTTTTCATTAAAATTAAAGTAATTTATTAAAAAATGAAGTGTTCCAAATGTCAATACACTGAACCTTAATTTCATACATGACATTTAATATACCACTTTTTGCATAAAAACTTCCGGTTCGGTACACCCACAAAAATAATTTATCTGACCGCCACCGTTTATTTGGTTTAAGTAAAATATTTATTTGATTAAAACAAATATTTATTTTAATTAAGTAAATAGTTACTTAAATCAAATAAATATTTTAAACAGAATAAACGGTGGCCGTCAAATAAATAATTTTTCTGAGTGTACCTTAAATTTAGTACGAATTTTTTTGCAGTGCATAACTATATCGTATTCCGTTTCCATAAATGTCGAGCCTCGGTTTACGCGATTCACCGATTTGTTCGTAAATCCCCGAATCGAAAGTTTCCATCCCTTTCCCTAATATCGTCGATCTCTGGTCGACGCGCGGTCGATGGCGCGCGCTATCGCAGCCAGGGTCGAATCGCAGGGAGTCTGGAAGGAGCGATGCCCGCCGGTGACACGCCGGTGAGGAATTTGCCGCATCGGAACCCAGCCACTGGGCGATTCCTCGCCGATGATTTATTCGACACTCAATAAATCTAAAACAGCTGAGTGTACCTGCTAATACACTAACCTCCCGTGGCCGTCGCCTGGGGCCCGCCCAACCACCCGGAAGACCAACCTGTTGTTCCACCGATGTTCTGACGCTGTTCGGCCAGCAATCTGACCGTCAGAGCGTACGTCAGAAGCATCACACCGAGCGGAATGTAAAAGCAAATTATACTCCCGATGAGCTTGTAGAGAGGATCCGGTATCTGGCACGCACCGTCCACGAGCACCGACGCGTCGTCCTGAAACAGAGATTGTACCGTGATCCTGATTAAGGGGTCTCCGTAGATTTTACGATATCTCGTTCTTAAATGTAGTTAGATAAATCCAAACGGTTCTACTCGAGAACCGACTATAGATACTGGGATCTCATGGAGCCATTGACGATTTTCACCGGCGACTGAATATTCTCGGTAGCTGATTAAGAGGTCTCCGCAGATGTTACGATATCTTCTTCCTAGGAAAAGTAAGATAAATTGATCGGTTTTCCCCCGGAACTGACTATAGATGGTGTGATCTCACCGAGCCAGTAATATTTTCACCAGACCCTGGAAATTTCTGGTAGCTGATTAAGCGGACTCTGCGGATGTCACGATATGTTACTCCTAGGCAAAGTTAGACAAATTCAAACCATTTTACCCAATAATCAAATTATAAATAGGGTAAAAGTGGTGAATATGGCCCACCTCGATTAACACGTAAATCAATGATATATGGACCCAGAAAAATAATTTATTTGATGGCCACCGGTTATTTGGTTTAAGTAAAATATTTATTTGATTTAAATAAATATTTATATCATTCAATTCAATCCATTTTTTTTCTGGGTGTGGACCGGGCCATATTCCCCACTTTTACCCTACTGTGATCTCACAGAGCCATTCACGATTTTCACTGGAGACTGTAAATTCTCGGTAGCTTATTAAGCGAACTCTGCAGATGTTACGATATCTTCTTCCTAGTCAAAGTAAGATAAATTCACACGGTTTCCCTCCGGAACTGACTATATGTGATGGTGTGATCTCGCAGAGCCCTTCACGATTGTCACCGGAGACTGCAGATTCTCGGTGGCTGATTGAGCGGACTCTGCAGATGTCGCGATATTTGATTGCTGGGTACGGTTGGATAAATTCGAACGGTTCTACTCGAGGACCGACTATAGATATTGTGATCTCACCGAGCCAGTAATATTTTCACTAGACCCTGGAAATTTTTGGCAGCTGATTAAGCGAACTCTGCAGATGTTACGATATCTTATTCCTGGGCGAAGTTTGACAAATTCAAACCATCTTACCAAAGAATCAAATTATAAATACTATGACCTCACAGAGCTATACACGATTGTCACTGGAGACTGCAAATTCTCGGTAGCTGATTGAGCGGACTCTGCAAACGTTACGGTATCTTATTAGGTACATTTAGATAAATTCAACCAGTTCTACTCAAGAACCTACTGTCTACTAGCGATTGTATATTCTCTATAGCTGATTAAGCGGACTCTGCAGATGTCACCATATCTTGTTCCTAGGAAAAGTTTGACAAATTCAAACCATCTTACCAAAGAATCAAAGTATAAATAGGTACTATCATCTCACAGAGCTATGCACAATTGTCACTGGAGACTGCAAATTCTTGGTAGCTGATTAAGCGGACTCTGCAAACGTTACGGTATCTTATTAGGTGCATTTAGATAAATTCAACCAGTTCTACTCGAGAACCTACTGTCGATACCATGATTGCATAGAGCCACTCAAGATTGTCACTAGCGATTGCGTATTCTCTGTAGCTGCTTAAGCGGATTCCGCAGATGTTGCGGTACCTTATTGCTAGGTACAGTTAGACAAAATCAAACGGTATTCAATACTGTGATCTCACAGAGTCGTTCACGATTGTCACGCGAGACTGCAGATTCTCGACAGCTGATTAAGCGAACTTTGCGGATGTAACGATATCTTATTGCTAGGCACGGCTCCATAAATTCAAACGACTCTACTCGAGAACCGACTATAGATGCTATGATTTCACAGAGCCATTCACGATTGGCACCAGCGACTGCATACACTCGGTAGCCCTTAATCAAACCCTTGATCCATTCACCCGTTATTAATTTACTTGGCGCTGTTCCCTGCGGGTGACTCGAATCATACAGCTGACTGCTTATCCGATCCAGAGAAACGTTTCCAGTGTGATCGAAGTACTCAAAGGGTAAACGGTCGCCAGTCGCTGAAATATTGAATTGTTTCGTTATGCACGAGCAAATCATCTTGACCTGGCGAGATACACAGTACTACGGCAATGCCTGTCGAGCTTATTGAGAGGTCATTCGGAAACTGCCTTTCTTTCCTCATCGACGATTTCTTTGGGTCAATTTATTTCAATTTTTTCTCTGGGTCATTTGCCATTCCAGACTTTGATCTTCGATACGTTGCAGGGCAAGACGGTTTGCTCGACGAGAACGCTGTAAAATTCTAAGGGTCAGAACATCGTCATTAAGTATAAAAAAATAACTATTCTGCACCTTCAGAGCAGTGAAAAATCTAGTCCAGTAACACAAGCTGTTACAGCCCTTACACTGTTGTTCCGAGAGTCCAGTTCACGTTTAATCGTTAGAGCGTATAAATATTTATTTGATTTAAATAAATATTTATCTTAATTAAGTAAATAGTCACTTAAATAAAATAAATATTTATTTAAAACGCTGTAAAATCCTACGGGTCAGAACAGCGTCATTAAGTATAAAAAAAAAAAACTATTCTGCACCTTCAGAGCAGTGAAAAATCTAGTCCAGTAACACAAGCTGTTACAGCCCTTACACCGTTGCTCCGAGAGTCCGGGTTACGTTTAATCGTTAGAGCGTGTAAGTGACATGTATTGGATAGCTCGGTGACTAATGCAGCGTTTCTGATTTAATGTTGTCAGGACCCCCGAGCAATGCCCGAGCGTGGTGTCCCTGCTGGCCGAGAGTTACAATCCTCACGTGAGATACGGCGCGGCAATGGCACTGGGGATCGCTTGCGCCGGAACCGGCCTCAAGGAAGCCATCGCTCTGCTGGACCCGATGACCAACGACCCGGTCAACTTCGTGCGCCAGGGTGCCCTCATCGCTTCGGCGATGATACTGATCCAGCAGACCGAGGCCACGTGTCCTCGTGTCAAGGACTTCAGAGCCCTTTACGCCAAAGTAGTTGTCGACAAACACGAGGACGTAATGGCCAAATTCGGGGCCATTCTCGCTCAGGGAATAATCGACGCCGGTAAGACAACACACCCAGAAATACAATTTGCTTGAAGCGTGCCCCGCAAATAAATATTCGTTTGGTTCAAACAGATTTTTACTTGCTCTAAACATATATTTATTTGAATTAAGGAGGTTGGAGCGAGTGGTGTTCATTTTGCCTAAATTCGAGAAATTCGGGCAAGAATTGCAAACACTTCCTAATGTTATAAAAATCTGACAAAAATCATAGGTATTATAGGCACTGAAAAGATTCATTTTGCATAATAATAATTTCAAAATGTTATTAACAAATTGTTGAAAAAAATTGTTCATCAAAATGTGTGGTAATTCAACTTTTTTTTTTATAAAATAGATTCGTTCATTTTTCGGAAAACGTATGAATTTTTTCAGATTTTTGTAACATTGGAAAGTGTTTGCAATTCTTGCCCGAATTTCTCGAATTTAGGCAAAATGAACACCACTCGCTCCAACCTTCTTAAATAAATATTTATGTGCGCCGCGCCCGTCGACTAAATTATTTTTCGGAAAATCTTCCAGCCAGAAAATTCGATCCTCCTGCAGGATAACAACGTAATTCATCGATTAATTTATTTGGTTTAAATAAACATCTATTTAAGTCAAATAGATATTTATTTGATTTAAATACATATTTGTTTGCGAGGGGTCTGTAAAATAAATTATCTTTCTGGGTGCAAACGGATCGGTGATGGAAACTTTTCCAGCCAAAAAATTCGAGCCTCCCGCAGGACAATCGAAACTTTTATCATTAATGAGTTTCTCATCAGGTGGCCGAAACGTGACCGTCTCCCTGCAGTCGAGAACCGGACACACCAACATGCTGGCCGTCGTCGGAGCTCTGGTGTTCACCCAGTACTGGTACTGGTTCCCTCTGGCCCACTGTCTCGCTCTGGCCTTCACGCCCACCTGTCTCATCGCACTGAACTCCCAACTCAAGATGCCCAAGCTCGAAGTTCGCTCGAGCGCGAGACCGAGCGTCTACGCTTATCCTGCACCCCTGGAGGAGAAGAAACGGGAAGAGCGCGAAAAGGTCACGACTGCTGTACTCAGCATCGCCGCCCGCGCTCGTCGTCGCGAATCCGAGAGACGCGCCCTTCGACATTCCCACGAGATGATGGAAGTGGTGAGTAAATTTACACCTTTGCGCTCATGATCTTTCTACGGTGTCGTATTTTTTATTTTATGTTTCTGCAAAATTCATTCTGCTTCGTCGAATTCTACGATTATTACGATCCAAAAAAACTTTTTCCCATATAAATGTTCTTGAAGACTATAAGGATGATAATTTATTTTAAAGATACAAGTAAATTTACACTTTTGTGCTCATGAACTTGCTACGATGTCGTAGTATTTTTATTTATTTTTTTATGCAAAACGTATACTGATTTATCGTGTCTTACGATTATTACAATCCAATAGTTTCCCACATAAATGTTCTTGAAGACTATAAGGATGACAATTTATTTTAAAGATACGAATAAATTTACACTTTTGTGCTCATGAACTTGCTACGATGTCGTAGTATTTTTATTTATTTTTTTATGCAAAACGTGTACTGATTCATCGTGTCTTACGATTATTACAATCCAATAGTTTCCCACATAATTATTCTTGATAACGATCTAGTTGATAATTTATCTTAACAGGTTGAGTAAATGTACACTTTTGTGCTCATGATTTTTCATGATTTTTGCACGATAAGATGAACGATCGAAGATTGAGGAGTCTTGATAATAGAACTTCATGAACGCATCAATCTATTTGCAGGATCCACCTGCGGCCGACGCTTCGAAGGAAGGCGAGGTGAAGGAATCCTCGTCGAGCAAGGATAAGGAAGATAAGAAGAAGGAGAAGGAGGAAAAGGAAAAAGAAAAGGAAAAGGAGAAGAGCGACAAGAAAGCCAAGGACGATGCGGAAAAAAGTGAAAAGGATAAGGAGAAGGAAAAGGAAAAAGAAAAGGAAAAGGAGAAGAAGGAGCCCGAGCCGACTTTCGAGATCCTGCAGAATCCGGCCCGCGTCCTGCGGGCTCAATTGAAAGTTATCCAACTGGTCGAGGGCAGCCAGTACGCGCCAGTCAAGGACGTTCAGATCGGCGGTATCGTAATGGTGAAACACATCAAACCCGATTCCGAGGAGGAACTCGTCGAGCCAGTTGCGGGTCAGTAGAATTATTCAAGCGCACACGTTCATCGTCCAGAAATTTTATTTTTCCAATGGCATTGTTCGCGACGATACAATTACGAACCGGTTACGGCCTCGATGCGTAATCCGATTATCTTAATCTTGTTACAGCGTTCGGTCCAAAACCCGACGAGGAGAAGGAAGCTGATCCCCCCGAGCCGTTCGAATACACCGAAGACTGAAGAGACACTGGCGCAGTAGATTTTACTCTATCGCTGTCGCGATTCATCGTAAACGTCCCTCCCGCTCATTCGTTTTACTCTTATATAATATAATAACATTGTAGGAAAATAAAACACTTTTTTTTTGTATTACGAATAAACTGATCCACGCCCGTATACACGCTCGCTGATGAATTGTGCCGAAGTCCACACCCGTAACGAACAAAAAAATATCTGTGTTTCGGAGTATTACAGGTTTTCAATGAAACTGTTCACTCACGCTCCAAAAAATATTCACCGAACGCATGCCGAGCGCAGAACGGCTCTCGAAACACGTTAACAGGTCATCGAGAGTTTCAGGAATATCTGGGAAAAAGAGTCGTAACACTATAAATAAAATAAAATAAAAAAAACTATCAAAAATGTTGGCTCGATTTTGATATTTCGTGGATAAAATATTACTTCTACGAATTTTTTGCCGATACGACGATACTTGTTACCGGTACTCTTAATTTATATATGTCTTCGATACCTTTAATTTATAGACAACGAACCCAAATAAATTGTATTGCAGTAATCGCGTCCTTTTTCGATCGCCTAATGAAGAACCATCAATAATTTTGTTCGATTAATTACTTTGTTATTTTTTTCATTTTTGTTCTTCCATATTCCCGATATTTCTCCGGGTGTCAGGAATTTTTATTTTTATCCTAACCGGGTGATGAGTAATGGAAACGTATACGCTCGGGGAAATTCACTTTTGCATCCCCTGGAAATGCCTGTGAAAAAAACCGATAAAAAATGTTGGCGAGTTTTTGATATCTCGCGGATAAAATATCAGTTCCGCGAACTTTTTGACGATAACAACGATTCGGCGGTTTAAGACGCAAGAATAATTTTCTTCGATTAATTACTTCATTATTTTTTATTTTATTTTTTTCTTTCAGATTTACCGGTGTCAGAAATGTTTATTTTTATCCTAACCGGGTGATGAGTAATGGAAACGCATACGGCTGGGAAAATTCACTTTGGCATTCTCTGGAAATGCCCGTGATAAACGCCAGGACGACAGTGACGAGATTTTAACCGAGTGCAACGGTATGCGGCTGCCGAGTTGGGCGAAGCGGGAACGGGGCGGAGCTCCTCTCTCTATACGCAATCCGTTCGCCGAGACGCGATGCAGGTATACGCCGGGTCGGAGAAGCACCAGAAGCATTTACGTACAAGCGCGCCCGTTGAGTCGAGCTTGACACAAACCAAACGTATGACCGATGCTTCCATCTCCGGTCTCCATCTGTAATAGTCAGCCTATATATTGCACATGGAATCGGTCGACGTGGGCTCTGGAGCATGATCGAGTAAAGGACATAACTCCGCACGTGACTCGACGCTTACACGCAGCCACTTTCCATCGTTGCGAGGCTCAGGTATTTATATTTATATATATATATGTGTGTGTATGCACGATACCCCGATATCATCTATACACAAAAGCCAGCGGACCTTAATATCGCGAGGTGTGGAGTGAATAAAGGATATGAGCCAGACCCTTTCCGATCTTTCGCTTCCTATTGTGTATATGAAATAACAAGACATATTAAATGCAGGTTTGAAAATTTCAATGGAATTTTCTTTTTTTTCGCATTTCACACGAATGGTACGTGGGAACATGTGGAACTTATATCGGGGCTCTGTTTTATAGAGAGGTTCTTTGGAGGAGTGAACGATTTCTTTTTTTGTTGATTTATTTCGTTGAGGGAGAAAAAAATATCTGCGCGGATTCCCCGCTTTTCAAACTTCTTTCTCTTTTTTCCCGGTCTGAAAAAACATGCCGGACGTGAATCGAAACATACAAAAATCGTGAATCGGCCGTTTTCTTAACAGTTCGCGAAAAACCTGGACATTTAACCTTTGAGGACGCTCGTGATCGTATTGAGCAGTTAGAAGCGAAAGAACTTGAAACTATGCGAGTAAATCGGACGCATTGTTGCCAGTCGCACTGTAAAAAAAATCGTACGGAATTTAATGTACCGGACTGGAAGTTTTTATTGCAAAAACTGTGATATTAAATATCGTGTACAATTATGATGAAAAATGAACGTTCGGTCTATTAAAAACGTTGATAATACTTTATTTAAAATAATTTTTCTTAATTTTAATATGAAAGTACTTTAATTTTAATAATTTTATTTCTATGAAAAAGTATATGCATTTTTCATCAAAATTGTACATAAATTTGAATGTACCAGTTTTTACATGAAAACTTCCAGTTCGGTACATTAAATTGACATTTTTTACAGTGCGGTTGTAAACTGTGCAATCGAATTCTTGAGAATGTCAAGGTTTAAAGTCGACGTCAAAAAAATAGCACACCAAGGGCTTTGTCATAAGGCATGTTCGTTTTCAGAGTAAGCTGTAGCAGCGCGCTCGATTTTACGTGAAAGGTATATCTAAATATCCAATGAATATAGATTCCACGTAAAATAGAGCGCTCTGCTCCAGCTTACTCGGAAAACGAACAGACCTATTTATCAACGAAGGGTCGTAAGTTTTTGTTGTGCGAATATTTCGAGGTGTCTTCGTTGCCTTCTGCACCAACTCTCTCTCTGGCTCAATTAACTCGTCAGCTGGGACCCGCGAAGCAATTCTCGTGCCGCAATGAGACATCGGATTAAGTGTACGATTCCCAATATGCATGCATGCAATGTAAATCGGATTGTCGATCCGCACGGGATTGGGACGTGAATTTCGCGGCGCGTATAATGCCATTTCGGATTACAGTCTTCTCTCCTGACGTCACAATCACCATGCTTTAATCGTGTTCCCGGAAATTCCGCCTACGAGGAATTACCCAAAGTTCGCTGAAAACATTTTTTTACGACAGAATTCATCCAATGACCTCCGATATTTATTATTCTCGCCCGGATATGAAAAATTAAATTTAATAAACGCTCGTCAGAAGCGGCGCGACACGAAGATGTATGGAACTGCGGGAGCCTCATACAGCAGCGCGGAAGTTATGACGCAAACTGTACGCGGTATATTTTTTTCGATTAATTTTCCTCGGTATACGCTTCCGGCGCGGGGTCCCCTTGCGCGGCGTGAATTTCTACTCCAATCAAGCATGGCGATACTTGCCTGCCATATTCCTCTCGATACTCATATTTTCGCGATATTTTTTTCACTTTTTTTTATTCGTTCTTGTTTTTTCTTTATGGGTTACACGTAACATATTTCTCCGAAAACACGCTTGTTTATAGAGGATAAAATGTTGCGCGTAAAATGGCACAAAAATATTTACCCCACGCTCACAATACATTCTATACATTTTTCCTCTCGTTTGCTGTCCGAACCAATGAAGAGGCACGGTGGCAATAACAGTAAATAATAATAATAATAATACCGAACATATATTTTTTTTGTAATCGCAGTATTTTATTTCGGAAAGAGCATCTTCGCTGTTTTTCCTTTTTTTGCCTCTGTGTTTATTACGCTTATGTGTTCTTTTTCATTACTTTTGCAATTGCTTCGAGGTTGAAAACACGCCCATGTTTCATCGATTCGCAGCCTGGGAAATTTTTATTGGCCCTTATGAATAACATTTTGGAACGATTATTACATACAAACAATATTTGCAGCACCTCCGATATGGTTGATTTGTTAGGTTTTTATCCCATCGAGAAGTTTTTGAATTTGTCCCTGAAACTCACGGTTGGCGGGACTGTGTCGCTCCGAGTACCTTTAAACGACACGTAGGTTTTACTTAAAACAATTCGTCAATTTTATTTAAAACGCTTCGTCGATTTTATTTAAAACGCTTCGTCGATTTTATTTAAAACGATTCGTCGATTTTACTTAAAAGTATTCATGGAAACTCGATAAAACGTTCTCGTTTAATAACGAGAACAGCTACCGCTCCGCTTCGAATCATTTAATGTTGTACCGCGGTACGTTGCCACCAAACCGTGAAGCGCTGTTTAAAGAAAATTTAATTACCTCGAAACAATCCACCAGCGATAGCAAGGACGTAACTTTTGTAGCCTTAATTATCTTGTCGCTGGGAAAATCCCCTTCGGCGCATGAAATACACGGCGAGAATGAAAAAACTGAACAATTACAAGGCTCGTGAAAAAGGAAAAAAAAATCGGTCTACCGCTGTAGGATGTGCGTGCTTTTTTCGTCCCACGTAAATGGACAATATACATGTTTCTTTTTTTTTCGGCGCACCGGCAACTCGTTGAAATTTAACCGAGGCATTCTCGCTTGTTATAATTTACCGACTTTCCGACAGTCGGAAGTCGCGACGCACCCGTCTCGTTTCCCGAGTGACAAAATTTTCTTCGTAGTTTCATTGTCGACGAAACTCGTTCGCGATCTCGTCGGTCCGAATAACAGTTTAACTTCGGAGGAAACTGATGTCCGGCATCCATGCAGGGACCCGATATCGAGTCAACGTTCCGATGATCAAACTTCGCGACGGGATAAACCTCGATTTAGGACGTTCAACTTGCAAATTGTATCTGATGTCCCATTTAATTACGATGAAACTGTTGTGTGACAATTAAATTGGTAAAGTTCCCGTAAAACTTTAGCGCGACATCTCTGTATTATAAAAATATAAATAACATGGCCCAGGCTTCAAACTGGCGAAAACATCATCCTGAATATATATGTATGAGACTAAATTTCATCAAGTTATAACGACTTTGCCTTGCATCGCACAAACTTCGCTCGCGGAACATCATTTAGAGAATAAAATTTTACAAGTGAACAATTTTTTCACTTTCCTAAAGCAATGCATTGGCAGGGACTTGCCGAAGATGAAATTTGATGTTATGCAGATATCTTCAGGGTCATACAAAAAACGGGACGCGTATCTCTCACCCGTACGATAAACTTCGATTTACGACATTCAACTTGCAAATTGGATCTGATGCTCCAATTAATTATCATGAAATTGTCATGTAACAATTAAATTGCTGAAGTTGCTATACATTTTTAGCGGATCATCCCTATATTATCAAAATATAGGGTTAAACTGAAAGAATGAGACGCATATCTCTCACCGGTGCGATAAACCTCGATTTACGACATGCAATTTGCAAATTGAATCTGACGCCCCAATTAATTACCATCAAACTGTCATGTAACAATTAAATCGTTAAAGTTCCTATACATTTTTAGCGGGACATCCCTGTATTATAAAAATATTGGATTAAACTGAAAAAACGGAACGCATCTCTCTCACCGGTACGATAAACTTCGATTTACGACATTTAACTTGCAAAATGGATCTGATGCTCCAATTAATTACCGTGAACTTGTCATGTAACAATTAAATTGCTGAAGTTGCTATACATTGTTAGCGGGACATCCCTATATTATAAAAATATAGGGTTAAACTGAAAGAATGCGACGCATATCTCTCAATGGTGCGATAAACCTCGATTAACGACATGCAATTTGCAAATTACATCTGACGCCTCGATTAATTGCCATGAATCTGTCATGTAACAATTAAATTGTTAAAGTTCCTATACATTTTTAGAGGGACATCCCTGTATTATAAAAATATTGGGTTAAATTGAAAAAAAGGAACGCATCTCTCTCACCGGTACGAAAATGGTCCGAGCAAAGACATCTCACCTTCGAGTACATAAGACTCAGCGGCAAGCTCATAGCGATGCTGAGCAACCACACGAATACGATCTTCAGTACCACTCGTCTCCTCGTTTTGTTGCGTCCGAACTTCATTGGATATCGCAGACTCAGATATCTGTCGACGCTTATAGTGCACAGATGCATTATACTCGCAGTGCAGAAGAGAACGTCCAGGCAGATCCAGACGAGACAGTACACTGACGGCAGGGGAAAATATCCTGGAATCACAAACACAAAGTGTTTATTATATAATTTTTTTATCATGTGATTTTCGATATTATTTTTAAAAATTATATCCTGCGAGGGAAACCCCTTCGAATCGTTATTCCCACCAATTTCAAAATTTGTTCCCAGCTTAAGAAGGGAGTCTCGCTACGCCCTGACTTCGCATAAGTTCAACAACAATAAGAGAAAATTGCAAGAACTTCTTGATGGTGTAAAAATCTGAAAAAAATCACGTATACTAAAGGTACTGAGAAGATTAATTTTGCATAACAATAATTGCCAAATGTTTATAACAAATTCATCAAAAAATTAATTGGTTAACAAATTACCCGGCAACAAAACTATTTTTTATGAACATGATTGGTTTATTTTTCTGAATACGTATGAATTTTTTCAGATTTTTAAGTAACCGTTGATTTTTTGTTCTATACAAAAATAAAAAATCAACGATTACTTAAAAATCTGAAAAAATTAATACGTATTCAGAAAAATAAACGATTCATTTTCATACAAAATAAAAGTTTTGTTGCCAGGTAATTTGTT
>JAPYZC010002097.1:0-15956 GCA_030522665.1 Ichneumoninae sp. A BG-2022a
AGCCAGCTGTAAACACTCGTGATCGGAAAGCATTTTTCTGTGTATTTCATGATTACTAACGGTAAGTTTTCATCAATACGGATATAAAAACGTTTGATCATTAGTATATCAAGTAATTTTCGTGGTATGATTTTATATGTTTGAAGAAAGGAAAACTGTAATTAAAAGCCACTTTATGGATATATTTGTACGAGTGTTCATTCAATGGACCGTGAGTGTTCATTCAATGGAGAAAGCGTTTAGTCATTGGGGTTTTCGGCACCGCGGTAAATTTTGTTAATTTTTGATAAATGCATAAAATTTGGTCACTTAAAAAAAAATCGTATGCAATATTTAATTAGTTTCTGAATAAACAGTACGCGTTTTATATATTTTTATACAAATGATATACGATTCTAAGGCCAAAAAGCCTGACATGCGCCTTACGTGTCCATTCAATGGGTAATTCAACCTACAAAAAAACAACTGCACATTTTTGGATGAAATTTTGCAGAAGCACGCTCAATTTTTCTAAATGTGATTTTTTTGACGTTTTGGAACATTCTATTTTCATTAAAATCTCGGATTTTTTTTTACCGAAGCAAAGCTTCCTCTATGAGGAAGCAAAATAATCTGATTGTAAGATCTGGTAGAGTTATAGCTGTTGCAGACGTATATGCGCCCCCTTACACTAAACGGCCAAGCCCGATGATAAAATTACACAAATAACCACATTGAAAAAAAAAACCGCAGGTCCTCCGAATTTGTGGGTCGAACTTTAAACGCAAAGCCCTTAGTAAAATAGCTTGATTACTCGTTTCCAGGCAAAAGAGTGTGGACCGAATCACAATGATTAAACAGAGAAGGCGTTAATAATTTTAGGGGAGAGACATAGAACCGCCCACGTATTTGCTTATATTTGGCAGGAAGACAATAGTCTAAGCTGGAAGCAAATAGTGTATGTGCAATCACACGATCGATCGATTGGAATAGCCACCGAACGCAATCGCGGTAAAATGTGGATGATAATAAAAAGTCGTTATAGAGTTTCGCATTGTGAGTCGCAGCAAGTGTAAGCAGTCTTTTGTATGATAAATTAATTAACTTTGTATGTAAAATTAATTAACTTTGTATGTAAAATTAATTAACTTTGTATGTAAAATTAATTAACTTTGTATGTAAAATTAATTAACTTTGTATGTAAAATTAAAGTTAATTCACACTCTGTACATAAATCGAAATCTATACCGTTGGTTACGACATCAGCTTACCTTCGCAGATACTGTTTCTTCAATACGATGAGAATTACGAGAATATTGGCGACGAGGGCAATCGGTATTGTTGGAAGTTCAAATTCGACGGTTTTGTAGTTCGTTTCATTAAAATTATCGTAATAATCACGAAGTCTCTTGGTCATGCGATCGAGGTCATCACTGTTGTTGAATATTAGATGCCCGCTGAGTGGTCCTGGCGCATTTGTACCCACTTCGTAAATTTTCTCACGGGAGAGGGATTCTTGCGCTTCCCGTCTCGTCGATCCGCCGGACATCTCGAGGACTTTGTTCTTGTTTTTATTACTTGTTTCCTCGCAAGTCTCAAAATGCTTCTCCACCTGCCCCACGTAAAAACCGAAGCTCTGAAGTTTATTATTAACAAGGAGATACTGCAGAGAATATCAACGATTTTTTCGTAATTAATGCCCTGAAGTTGAATGAGATTCCTGAGATTGCCGTTAATCTTCAAGCATTCCACTTTATTCACGTAGTTCTACTCGACAGTCTTCGGATGATTGACAAAAATACTTTTCGATAAAGCGGTTCGGGTAAAACTATTCTCGTACAAATATTTTGTCTCGCTGTCCGAACAAGACTCACGTCGAGCTGATGATCGTTTTGGGGACCGGGACGACCGAACAGTATCTTAGATCGCAAATTGTTCATGCCCGAATGCGCCGACGTGATATTTCAGTGATAGAAACCTTCCATCGATTGGAATTTAACCTCCAATAAAATTATCTCAGTTCTCGTCTATGCTCGACGGTACGTCAGAAAATTCCTGTCTTCGGTATTGAATTCGACGAACTGTAAACACTCTTCGATTTAAAAATGTATGCACGCGTTATTAATGAATTCCTCGTTGAGTACATTACTTTCGGTAAAAATTCTCAATAGAGCTCAAATCAAGATATACAATATACACTCGTTCCAATGCACTAGTTGTTTCTTTTTCTTTTTATCGAAACTAGACCCGGAGTACTTTTTCCAATTGTGCCTTAATCACAAGTGTTGAAGCGTAAATCATGGGTCGGCTTTGGTATGTTTAAATTTTTTTTACTTTCTTCGATATTTCACGGCCCGACCTCAATTGCGCGGTTCGCAGATTCGTCGTAGGAAGTCTTTCACCCGTTATCGGCCAAACCATACAAATCTTGAGACACGCCGAGTTTTACTTGATGTTCTGAAACATCAAAAAGTAGTCGCGATTTCGGACTTACTTACTACATCAGTACACTTTAATATATTCGCAGTGTGGTTAGTTGAAGTCAATTTATGTTGACGTCTTAAGAATCTACGCTTCGCGTGGTCATTTGCAATATAAAGTCATGAGCGTTTTCTCTATGATTTGTACCGCGGTATTACATGGTGCAGTACGTATCTCACATGGATGTCGATAATATCGTTTTCGACATGCGCGCGATAGAACAATGCCTGATCTAAATTTGGGTACCAATACCAATACGGAAATTGTATCGTTGTCAAAGACAGTTGAAGTTCAATGTGTTTTTATAAGGAAGCGGTTCCGTATATACATTCCGGTATTAATATGATGGTAGGACGGGCTATACAAATGGTGCGAAGGAGTCCTCTGTCCCTGCATCAAAGCGATGAACGTAAGTAATTATATGTAGGTGTTACGTCTCAGCGGTCCATAAAATAATGTTGACTTGTAGCCCGGCGATTCATAGGCATACGAATAACTTGCACACGGCGACTCGGAGGTGAGAACTTGATCGCGAAACCTTAGAGGTCTTTTACGATATACTTGTATGTAACGAAGTATATAAAATTAATTGGTTCAGTTCGCGGACTAAAATAAATATTCCGTTCTACAATCCAAGTATTTAAGCAGGTTTTTGTAACAGGTCGAATCAAAAGATAATGGCGACGTGAATAATGGAAAAATCGAAGTCGTAGATTGATTGAATATAAAATATAATGGAAGATTGAGACGCAGATGCTTTGGGACGCGAAAACGTTGCACATTTCGACCGTGGAAGATTCGGGATGTTGAGACGGGAAGGTGTGAAATAACAAGAGTTCTCTCTTGTTATTAGGCACCAAAATAATAGGTCGGAGAGAACGTGGAACATTGCCGCTGTACCCAAAAATCCACGAATGGTATTTTCAACGAACCATGAGATTGGCTGGAAGACCTCGATACATTACAGCATTAAGGTAAGCGGCCCAGTTTCCGCCATCTTCAATTGTTAAAGGGAACAATTTATTAAATTCAGCGCGAAAAAATACACCGATGTCTTCGCTTTGTTAGATCCATGTACCTACTTCAATTAACGAAAATACAGGGTTTTGGAAAAATATATTTATTTTTAATTATTAAGTCAATTATCCAATATTCACGGTTTTGTGGCCACGTCTAATGTATTTTCCCCCACCGATGACGAGTCTCCGAATTATTTTACTCCTAGGGCGACACTTGATACATAAACTCGTGTCGAAAAAATACAACTTTTCAAAAAATTCAAAAATTTCACTTTCCCATAAAATTCATTTTCCCATAAAATTTTAACGGTTCGATCCATTTTCGCCAAATTTAATACGATACATTGTACAGTGTTAGTCCATTCCCATGTCAAATTTCCGATCGATACCTCGATGGATACTCGAATTAGACAGTTTTTAGTAATTTTTCAATAAACTCAGAAAACTTAAAATCCCATAAAATCTTATCCCTTCGATGGATTTTGACCAAGTTCAATACCAAAAGGTCTTTGATTAAAGTAGTATATTTGTGGGCAGTTTTAGGACGATTGCTCCAAATGTACGCAAGTTAGAGAGCCCCGACCTTTTTTCAAAAATTTCAAAATCGCGTACAATCTCGAAACGAGCCTCAATTTTCATGAAAATTGTACCGAGGGACGAGACATGACCACTCTACTAGTTTACCAAATTTCAACTGGCTATCTCGAACCGTTTCCTAGTTATAGTCGTTTTAAACGACGCAAGTCTGACACACGCACACACACGCACATACACACACACACACCGCGAGGGGTTTGACTATCGGCGATCACCCGATGCCGAGTCAAACGCGCGGCGATAGGCACCCGGTACGAGAGCGTGAGGTGTAAGTGGCGCTACCTGTAAGGATCGAGCGGCGGCTCGATCAATATCGAACCGAATGCAAGCGCAGACGAGAGATCGGAAGCACCACGGCGCTGCCGAGCGGGCTTGCGGCGAAAGCCCCCTCAAGGTCGAAGAAAGGAGAAAGCGAGGGAAAACCGACGCAGATGATTGGCCAAAAGTGACGACACGGGAAAAATCACACGGCACCAACAGGTACATCATTAGTTCGGCAGGGAATGCCGGAAGTGCGTCACGGGAATACCGACCCGGCATTGGAGGGCGAAGGGAGCTCCCCGCGAGTAACCAATAAGAAAATTAATAATCGGCCGATCACACGCAGACGCGAGTCCGCCAAAACCCTGCAGAACCGACGAAGAAGGGGAACAAAATCGGCGTATAAAAGACGGCGATTTCAACAGTCCTTTATCAGTTCATTGGAACTTCTTTACCATCGGCCAGCTCTCCAATGAATAAAAGTGAAAAGTAAAAGTGAAACGTGAAAGGTGAAATAAGTGAAATAGTCGTGAAATTGTGCAAAAAGGACTTATAAAATTTGTGCCGTTTCGAATTTCTAAATTGTGCACCGAAAAAGGACTTATAAATGTGGGTGACAATTTGGACTTGTAAAACTCGTGCCGAATTGGAACTTAAAATTTTTCGTGCTGAGTGAACTTATAAAATGTATGCAATTTGAACTCATAAAAATAGTGCCGATGAGACTTGTAAAAAGCGTGACACTTCGGACTCATAAATTTTAGTGCCGATCGGACTGATAAATTATTGAGAAGTGACAAATAACTTGTCAAAACTGCACCTTGCGAGACTTATAAACAATTGGTGTTAATAGAAATTGTCCTGTGAAACTTGGCGCGAGAAATAATCAACAACGTGTCAACCGGGACAACGATCGGAGCGAATCGGTAAAGTAACCGAAGTGACGGGACATAATTGTGAAGATGAAAAATAAAAGTCCAAGGACGTGAACAAGTCACAGCTGGTGCTTAATTCACTTTCCCTGAAGGCACCGGTACCGCCAAATCAGGGTAAAACCGTTTGAGGTGACAGAGCTTTTGCCGTCGATCGCCGTGCCGTGACGTCACAACGGGACAGCCGAGCACAGCGGCCAGCTGGACTTCGCGACGACCGAGAAGCTGCCCGCGCATGCGTAGGGCGGTTCACACGAGAATAAATCCTGTTGAATAAATATTCCGACCTCAAGCAATTAATTTATTCAATAAAAAGAGAAATAAGATCCGAATATAAAAACAATCATTTTTCACCACTTTTATGACCGATTTAATTCAATATCTTGAACAAGAATAAATAAAATGAATAAATTCAAGGAATAGAAAAGCTTGTAATCACAGGAGTGTTTGTCACGTACAAATAAAAATTATCACTGTCTCACATAAACAACGTCTCTGACACACCAACCCATAATTGCTAAACGCTCGAGTCCACGAATCCTTCCGTTTGAGTGCCCGTTCCTCTAAAGGACGCCAGCGAATACGGAGAAATTATTGTAAGGAGCTTTGCTCATGTTACATTTGGCGCCCAACGTGGGACTCGAGCAAAAAGGAATTGTGTGTGTCAGTACAATAAATAAATAAATAAATAAATTAAATATCGAGAAACACGATCAACCGCGAGACGTGCGAGGAACGAACAAACAATGCGATAAGTTCTCGTGGTGCGCAATAAAATCGCTGAAGAAAAAAATAAACAGGATGGAATTGGACCCTGAAGAACTGGATCTTCCTCTGTTCAGTGCCGAGGGAACGGAGCGCCCTAAGAGGTATCTCAACGAGCTGGAAACGGGGTTCCGCTTAGCGAACGTTGAAGATCAAGATAAAAAAGCTCTAATCGAATGGACGTTACGTGGAACAGCTCAAAAATGGTGGTACGCCGTCGGACAGTATGCTAGTGGGTACGAAGAATTTTTGCAATGGTTTACCTCGTACTTCTGGAGTGAGGAGGCACAGAGCAACGTGAAACGACATCTCGAGGGAGGATCGTATTATGACCGTGTAGAAAGAAATTTCACACGGGAGAAATATGCGCTCCGGGTAGCAGCAAGAGCACTGGATTTATCCGAACCGTTATCCGAGGAATATGTTGTCTGGTGTCTCGCACGGCATTTCGATGAACGGGCTGAACGAGAAGTGCACGAAGCTCAGTTCAAGAAAATCACACCGCTATTGGACTACCTGCAACGCATCGACCTTTGGGAAAGCGGCCCTTACTGGACTGGGGGACCCTACGAGCAACGCGAAGCGCAGCAATCGTGGGCACCAGAAGCACCGTATGGACAACGGTCGTGGCTGGGGGACAACGATTACACACCGTGGCAACCGTTCGAGTCTACGACGGCAAAGCTGGAAGGCTGGACGTACTCGAACGCCTGTGGCAAGGCTGAAGAACAAAATATTTCATTCAACGGTCACGCAACCGAAGAACGCCACAGGGAAGGCACGACGGTGGAACCTGAGGGTGTCGAAACGGCCAAGCAAGAGTCGGAGAAATGGACCTACCAGGAGAGGGTGCGCCGCGAAGAGGAGGAACTCCTTCTAGCGATAAGAGCCCGCAAGGACGAATTTAGGAGGCGGCGTGCACTCTGGGATACGCCTGAGGAGGTCGAAGTAGATGATGCAGAGGAGGCCCGAAAGATGCGGGAAATCCACGAAAAGCAAAAAAAAATACGAGCTACTGGTGGCGGAACACGAAGACTGGAAACGTGGGAGAAGAGAAAGGGATGAACAGAAGGAGAGACGACGAGCAGACGAACGAGAAGAAGAAAGGAGGAAACAGGCGGAGAAGAAGAAAGAAGAAAGGAAGAAACAACAGGAGAAGAGAAGAGAAGAAGAAAGGAAGAATCAAGAGGAAAAGGAGATAGAGAAGACGAAGGAGGCACAGGAAGAAACGACGAGCCTCGAGAGAGAGACGACGGTCGTCCAGGATGCCGAACTGACGGAGGAACGTACGATGCGAGGGTTGATGAAGGACGGGGGAATGACATTTTATAGGAAAGGGGCGTGTGAGGAGGGACTGGACCAGGCGAAGGTCAGTACTCTTGACGTCGGAAAGGAGGTCATTCGCTCCCAATTCAAACCCGCATCGGTTTCAACGCAAACGAAGGCCAAGGACGATAGAGTCGTCGCTGTCGAGCAAGGAGCCATTCCTAATAAATGGACGGGTGATGTATGGACCATATCGAAGGAAGGAGCCGAAGAAAAATGGAGTTTCGAAGGCGAAAATGTTAACAAAAGACGAATAATTTTCGACGATATTTTCGAAAGTCCCCAAGATTTCCTGCTGGATATGCCAGGATGGAACATAATCTGCGACGAAACGCGACCAATGTGCCCCGAGGTGCCGATCGGTCTCGAACTTGATTCGACACAACTAATTGCCATGAGGTGGCCGAAAAATAGTAAGCTCGCACGCCACGCACAAGCATCGGACAGGTGCCGGAGGGTTGGTGGGATAGAAGCTTTGATAATCCTTTATTGAGAGCGTAAGTATTATTTTTATTATCTGCCTTACGTTTTAAGGGCATTTTTATATTATTTTATATGTTTTTTTATTTGAGGTGTAAAGAAGTTCGAGCGAAGAAAGAGTACGTGCGGAGTATATCATTCCAAATGTGCGAAATTTCTCGATCGATGTACGATCAATTCATAACCCGCAGTAATTGACACGATTAATGAACACAAGTGGCAGATGGACACTTTGAAAGTTGAAGCGAGAACGGGAAGTTTCATTCTTAGCGCGTCACACTCCAAAATCCGTCAAAATTACTGTAAAGACATTACTTACCCATCCAGTGGGTTTTGGGATTTTTTCTATTAACTTCTTATTAACAAAGTATTTTTATTAGTTTTATTTTTATTCGTGCGTCGATTTAATTGCAAAAAAAAGATTTTCGTACAATAATAATAATTTGATCATTGACAGGGATGAAAATAATTATCTTTCTATTGTATTAACACACTATAGAACAGAGCTAATCAAGTGACAGTTGCATTCTGGTGAATATAATATTTATCAATCGTTTTGTAGTCTGTACTAGAAATAAATAATTGCTTAAACGATGCTGTAAACGGTGGGAAGATTATTTATATTCGAATTGCATACGATTTGCACGTCTACTAAATTATTCCATAAGGGATCGCGACCCTTGCGTAGCGAACGGGAAACTGATACTGGCAAAACGGCCTCCTAGGATGCATGTTTGGGCTTGCATATCGCGAGCCAGATGTCGATAGGGCGCCGGCGCTGTCTACCGAGAGATTTCTAATAACGGGAAATTCTGAAAGGTCTGTAAGGTACAGGGGGTAAATATAGACCATCGTTTTTTTCATGAGTTTTCCATTGCGCGGCGGGCCGCCACATTCACGAATCAAAATGTAACGAATTCCTTTGAAACCTCGTCTTATAAATTCCATACCTACCGTTGAGCAGGGTTGCGAAAATTATAATGGGCAAACAAGGCATCATGCATTTTTCAAAAAATGGGTAATAGGATCTCACCCCATTATCCATTTTTCAAAAAATGGGTAATAGGATCTCACCCCATTATCCATTTTTCAAAGAATGTGTAATGAGATCTCGCCCCATTATCCAGTTTTTGAAAAACTGATAATGGGGCGAGATCCCATTACGCATTTTTATAGAAATGGCCAATGAAATCACGATCGGACCGGCCGATTCAATAGAGAAAGACAAGATGTAGTATACGACGTTATCGTTCAACCGGCTATCAATCACCAGGTCTGCTTATTTCAGTTTTAAGTAATGATATTTGCGAACTGATTAATTATTAGTCAATAGTAAATTTGTTAATTATTGACTAATAGTATATTAGTCAATTATAAATCGGCCTGCTTCGTCCGACTACGGACGAAGAAGGCAGAACATGATATCGTTCGGTCATTGGACGACTAAAGGAAAACTATAAGTTCGGCTGGTCGATCATTTTCTGAAATTTTAGTGATGTACGTTATTAGTGTGCATTTTTTTTGTCTATACATTTTTCACATTGCCGATAATTTCTGCGAGCCTCAGATCGATTGTAAAGCGTTTATGCAAATTAATATAATTCATATTATGTATGAATTATTATATTAATAATTTATTAAATTAACTGTATTGATACTTAATTAAATTAACTGTATTGAGAATTCTTTGTATGAATGATAGAAATAATTAATCAAATTTAAAAATATTTAAAACATTATAGTTACTACATTGGTTTAATTCCAAATAGCACATATATATTTTGCAACCATCGCGGCTGTGTTCGAAGACTTCTAATCTTTGCTTTCTTCTCTTTGAAAATTAGCCACTCTCGTCTGTCCTCCTCCAATCGCGGTCCCCAATCGCACGACGGTGAGAACGCTTTTTTCCATGTTTCTCGCAAAGGTGAATGGCGATTTTTCAATAGAGCTACCGCAGCCCAAAACGGTATCTGGCCGGCCCCGATCCCGAGGATCAGGAATCCTGCGGTATGAGCGGTCCATGGGAATTTCGAATTTCCGTAGGTCAACGGTGACAAGGTCGCAACGGTGTAGAGAAAAATAGCTATTAAAATTAGTGGCGTCACGACGAACCAGCACAATCGCCAGTAGAGACTCGGCTTTTTGTCGAGCATGAATTCGACGTCGTCCAGAAAATTTTCGAAACCGTACACCCATATTAATCCAGATATCTCGAAAGATGCAAGGATAAATACGACGAATGATGTACCGTAGTAATCCACCAGCGTTAGAATGAACTGACCGCCCTGGAATAAAAAAGAAAAAAAATGCATACATATTTTTTTTTATATCGAGCAATTTTGAGTTGAAAATAATTCTGAACGGTAAAGAGACTGTTAAGATGGATCATGCAGTACTTTGAAGTCACACCAGTGACTATTGCTTTCAACTATCATTGATTTTTGTCTTAAAAATTCATTATAGGCTTAGATTAATTATTCGTAACATTTTTTCATTATTGGACCGTTGTCATAAAATGAAAATATCGGTGCAAAGTTTCGGGCTTGACTAGACTTGCAGCCATATATTTTTATGAAGAAGCATAATTTGAGAACGTCGAGATTTCAATGGCTCGCGGGGCGTCCGCTGTATCGCCATAGCATAACTTTCAGTGAGTGAACATGAGTGAACAGCCTCGGCGAAAAGGTCGTTTCGAAAAGAAGATTAGAATTAAATATTCCAAAATTCTCTTATTCAGTTTGCAACGATTCCCCGATGGTCAATACAGATATTTTTAAAATATGTACGTTTCTTTATAAGATCCATTATACCTCCATTAAAATATGAGAAAATGGTAAGGTACCGACTGGAACTCGTGACTCATGACCCTCTTGTCGCATTGAAAATTGCCGCAAATTTATCGGAATTTTTGCTTTATCTTTTAAAGTTAATCAGTCTGGTATCGCGAACGTATTTTCGGAATTGTTCATGGAATCGACTAAGCGATTATTTATTCTTCAATCTAGTCGACAAGTACGAACTTTTCTTATCCTCACCATGTAAAATTGATTATATTTACGGACATATATCTTTGAAACCAAACGGTAAAAAAATGCCAAATAATTCAGACACGTTCTAGAAACCCTAATCTCAGATTTGATATCAAATTTGTCAATCTATCTACATTTTACC
This sequence comes from Ichneumoninae sp. A BG-2022a, assembly GCA_030522665.1. Lineage (NCBI taxonomy): Eukaryota > Metazoa > Arthropoda > Insecta > Hymenoptera > Ichneumonidae > Ichneumoninae sp. A BG-2022a. Next base: position 11,012 of record JAPYZC010002097.1, read on the forward strand.
TAAATGCATAAACCACCGTAAAGGTTCGACATTTGAGTCCGAACCCCACGCCGAAAGCGACTTTATCTTTTAACCTGGATTAGGAGAACGAGAACGTTATTTCATACTCACCGGAGTGACGTAAACGAGTCCGACGAGAAATCCGACGAAACAGGCGGGATACGCGACTTGCCAGTATTTGAAATTTGGAAATTGGTCGAGGATACCGGTTATAATACTTCCGGCCATCCCCACCGAGCTTCCAACGCCAAGTACGAACATCATCAGAAAGAATAGAACGGCGAAGAGCTGCGATTCGCAATTTTTCAAAAACAATTTGTCTTTTTTTTCCACCGGCCCAGTCTGGCCACTGGGAATAACTCGCGCTGGAAGGTTTCTCCCAGAATAAAAGTAATCATACCTGCGGCACGACCGTAAATTTGGCTATCGCTTCCGGATAAGATATAAAAGCCAAGCCCGTGCCAGCACGGACTACCGACCCGATGTCGTCGGTTCCAATTTCGAATGCTAGATTTCCGAGTACCCCGAAGATCGTGCATCCGGCCATCATACTCGTGAACGTATCCAGGCTCGTTATGATCATAACATCTCTGCAAAAAAAAAAAACAAAAAACCACCATTGCATTTGCGTCATGGTTGGATCGATGACATTTTCATATCCGGTCGAACAACCTGTATATATTGTGTCTGAAGTCATTGTGCGACGAGTACGAGATAATCGCGCCAAAGCAGACGGATAGTGAGAAGAAGCACTGTGTCACTGCGGCGTACCAGACCTTCGGATCCAAAAGTTTGCTCCACACGGGTGTGACGAAGAATATGATACCGTTCGACGCACCCTCGAGGGAAACGGCCAGTCCGAGAAGACAGACGAGAACGATGTACGGAAAAATAGCTAAGAAATAAGACGCCTTTCCGGTACTCTTGATTCCACGGGAGAGTATCAGACACACGGTTATCCAGCTTCCAAGAAGGCAGAGGGTCAATTTCCAGTCAGGCATCCCGATACCGGCGTCGATCGAATCAGTTTCCTTGAGTACGACTTTCGTGAAGTACAACTCGGCTGAGCTTCTCATCGTGGCTTGGTTGGATTGCGTTGTGTCGAAGAAAATTAAATTTTCACTTCGATTGAGGCCGCTGCTGTGTCCTCCCGAATTCACGCAAATATCGGCCCAATCTTCGAGACATCGGGCCCACGGGAGTTCCTCGGCAAACGAGGATATCAGATAGAAAAGAGTCAGAGCCATGAGGGCACAGTAGTAGGTAGCGAGAGCTATCGTCGAGCACATCTGCGCCCAGCCGACGCCTGATTATCAAAAAAAATAACATAAATTAAATCACGTACATTTTTAACACCCTAAACAAATAAATTGTATTTGATGCCCAGGTTAAAAAACGAATCATGTATGATTAGTATACATTCATATACAATAGAACCCCGATTGACCGCGGTCGGATTATCCCCCGAGCGGATTAAAAGTGCACCTCCCAACTGTGTTTTGCATCCTCATAGAGGAAGCTTTTTTTACATTAAACAAATATTTATTAGGTATGCAAATTAATATTGCATTCTAGTAGTCGCGGAAACACTTGCGAAAGCTAAATTGACAAAATCCAAAACAAACTATAGTTACAATTATTACAAAGAAAAGAGTCATTAATGCAATGTATGAAAAAAGAAGGCTTTTTATACAAGTACACGCTCGTCAATAACTGACCCTTTTGTGCCCAGTGTACCATAGATACCAGTTTGGCGATACCGCTTTTTTTGTCTTTAATTTTTATCTGAACATTATGGCAAAATTTTACGAATAGACATGTTTGTTAAGACACCCCAAATAATAGTATATGTACACTTCACAAGTATATATACACTTCACAACCGCTGTCGGGTGTCCGCTTTTACGTACAAGTATCGCATACTATTTTATGTAACGAATGCAAGAAAAGCGCTACTCCGTGCCTGCTTGTGGCGCTGCGAACAGCGTGCAATAATTTCCTGAAATCGCACGCAAAAGTAAAAGGAGCCGAACTGCGCATGCTTAAAATAAATCGCACGCAAAGGATCCGATTTGCGCATGCGCCAGTAAATTATTAAACTCATGGGTGCAGAGCCCCGTCTACGCCACTCTCGGCAGGCACGGAAAGTAGCGCTTTTCATGCATGAGTAACATAAAGAATTTTTTTAAGTGCTAAGGAAAAATACATATATCGTGAATTAGACTTTTTTTCAAATTTTAAAAATAAAACAAATTGCGAGATGTAAATCGGATTAACCGTAGATTTAGTTATATGAGGTTCTTCGAGCACTCCGGGTAATCGGGGTTTCATTGTATGATCGTGTACGATCGTGTATGAATAATATACGGTCATATTTTCCGGGTCGTAAAAAAATCAACACTTTTCGAATAAAATGGTACCAGCGAAGCCAGGCGATACGTTCCAGACCTTGATGGACGATTTGCCGGAGAACTGTCCAACGATCATCTCAAGATAGTAGAACGGTTTGCCAACGAGAATAAGGACTATTATGTACGGTATGAGAAAAGCACCACCGCCGTTCTCGTAAGCTGTGAACGGGAATCTCCAAATATTTCCGAAACCCACGGACAAGGCGACGCACGACATGAGAAACTCTATACTGTTGTTCCAGACTCTCTTATCTTTTGCGCGCTTATCGACAGTCCCGATCGTTGAGCTCTTTGCCGACGCCGTTGTGCGAGATGAATTGCCAAATTCATCGTCCTCGTAAGCTTCATTACCGAAAATATTGACGGCCCCGACCTCCTTTGGTTTTTTTGTTGCCTTCTGAAAGAAACACGGAAGCAAACGTAATTTACATATTTCTTCCTAATTTTTGTTTACTGTTTGCGCATGACTCTCTTCTGTGAGAAAGTACATCGAGCAATTTTGGGTCATGGAGGAACTGTACGCATTATGTGACGTTAAAAGACTGTAACGGCCCCAGCCACTTTGTTAATTGTCAGCGATACGTTCGCTTATTATTATTTTTCGATACGTTCTTCGTGGAAGCCCTTAAGGATATCACGCATCCGGGACACTAAATCCGTCGGCTGGAAGGCCGAGATAGCAGGTCCTTACTTATCATGCGACGCGACTGATAAAACAGCGTCCCGACTTTGATCCTTTGTAAAGGCGAGAGCGAAGCCCTCAACTTAATGCCCGCTTCAATCAGTTCAGCGCCGACCGACACTCTTCAAAACCCTCCGAGCAATAAAGACAACTTCATTCACATCGATATCTTCGACATGCCATTCTAGAGAAACCTACATCCAAGCGACCATCCGTCACAAAACGAAAAATCAAAATTTTATCAAATTTCAACCGCCGATTTTCACTCTTTAAAATATATGTACAATATTTCAACTAGAATGCTCAAGATTTTTTGCCGTCAGAGTCGCAATGATTATTGTGGGAGTGAAATTCGAAAAGTATTAAAATCTCATAAAATTTAAATTGAATAATTCATTCGTTTTTTTAAAATTATGCCTCGAATACATTTTTCTTAATAATCCCTCATGAAAATGAACGATTGGACCATTAAGAAAAAACTATTGGAATATGTCCAGTGGTAAATTGGCGCACCATTCGGACAACCATTCAATTTTTCAACGGTAACCATTCAATTTCTCAATGATAACCATTCAATTTCCCAATGGTAACAATACAATTTTTTAATGGTCATCATTGATGATTACATCATTGGTTATTATTTTAAAGTGAATAATATGAAAAAAAGAATGTAGATTTTATTCTTGCATTACAGTGTTTCGGCCTTGTGACTAGTTCTTATGAGTCAAACTTCAATCTAATTATGTTGGGAAAAAACTTTCGACTGATGTTCGGATCGAACCAACGACCTTCACCTTACCAGACAAGAGCTCTGGAACTGCACTACCAATCAATTCTGTATTTTCCTGACATGTATGACATAAAAGTTGATTTGGTATTTTAATGACTGAGTCACCACTAACACATAATAATGCATAGTCATTTTGTTATTTGTGAGTAGGGTAAAAGTGGAGAATATGCCCCGATCCATATATAATTGATTTACCTGTTAATCAAGGTGGGCCATATTCGCCACTTTTCCTCTATCTATAATCGTAGAAAATATCAGAAAATCAAATAAATTGAAGCTTCAGTCAGTACAAAAATCGTTCTGATGTTCATGAGAAACGTTCACAAGAGATGTCGGATTCTGTCTATCGTTTTGAATTTAAGGAAATGTAATGTTTGCTGTGACAGCTGAACGAGCGCTCTCGACATACATAAAGACATCGATAAGGGTCGGGACAAGCAGGTAACCACTTATAGAGTTTCATTTTTTACGTTGATCCAAATATATTTTTCTCCAGAAAATAAAACCCCTATAGAGCGCCTAGAAAGGGGTACCACAACTTCGGACTAAGAGTCGAGGAACATAGATGGGAATTATTTCGTATATTAAAAGTTAAGTGTTAAATTTGTTAAAAGCAATAAGACTGAAATAGGAACCACTGTTTGATCCTTATGCCCCGAATAGTTATAATAGTCAATGGTCATTTTCCTAACAGTTATAATTAGCCAATGGTAATGAGCCAAATAGTTACGATTCATCAATTTAAGTGTTCTAAATAGCAGCAATTGGTAAATGGTAAACCGGTGCGGTGGTCTAGTGGTTAGCGTGCTCGCCTCTAAACCAAAGCATCGGCAGGTCGACGGTTCGATTCCCGGTTTCGTAGTTTCGCCGAGAACAAAAATATGGGCGGGACGAAGCTCCAGATTTATACATCGGTCACTCGCACGTAGTAACACTAAGTGTGAGTGTCGGATGTATATACCTGTACTCCATGTTTACATTCTCGGTGAAACGCGACGAAGCTCCGATGCCAGGAATCGAACCTGAGACTGGCTGTATCGGCATAGGTTTTCCGCAGTTTCC